>CM077148.1:61691751-61924144 GCA_039583875.1 Platanthera guangdongensis | reverse complement strand
CAGGTTGACCAATTATCATCAAAATTGACTGGGATGACTTCTGTTGACTTCTTATTGACCACACGAGTCCAACGCCACTGACTGAGGTTGAATCGGAGTCCGTTTGGCGAAAGTCCAAAATTTGCGTGTCGCAACACGCTAAAACGGTCGAAGTGCGTAAAACTGTTGTTAGATCTCAGATTGTGACGTGACGGGTTCCGATGCACCTGTCTAGGTTATATGATGTCACAGGAATCGACAGAACTCAATTCGGAGTTCTTTAGCTCGATATCCAAAATCTGCTCTCGTTGCGTTTTACGAGGAATGGTCACATTCATCTATAGACCTCGGGGTCCAACTGAACGAGTTCCGATGCACTCTGCATTGACTACACGAGGTCACATGAACTAACAGAACTCAATTCAAAGTCTCTAGCTATATTTCCCGCCTAGGGTTATCTCCTACCGGGTCATCGGTAGGGTTCAGGCCACTTTTTTTGGGCCCACTAGGGTTCTGGTGGCCCAATAAAAGTAGGGATGTTACACACCGCATGCAATTACACTTGGGCATGCCATAAAACATCCAAGGGCTCCAACTGAGTCCCTTCACTTCGTATCATTCCCGTGCACACAAGCATGCAATGTAACGTCCCATTTCATGCTAGACCCCTCACACGTGTTCTGAGTCAAGAAGATTGACTCAGGTTCGGGGGAGTCAAGTGCGTTGAGTGGACTCAACGCAGTCGACACCATCTAACTTAGGGAAATTTTGGCGGGATAGGCGTTGAGAGCGTTGAGTGGACTCAACACACTCGACGCCATTTGACTTTGAAATCCTGGTGGGTAAGTCGTCGAGAGCGTTGAGTGGACTCAACGCATTCGATGCCATTTAACTTAGTTTATGTTTTGTCGGTTAAGGTGTTGAGAGCGTTGAGTGGATTCAACACTCTCGACGCCATATAACTTAGCTTCTGTTGGTTAGGGCGTTGAGAGCGTTGAGTCCACGCTCTCGACGCCATATAACTTTGAGTTCGTTCTGGCCGAGTTGAGGCGTTGAGAGAGTTGAGTGGACTCAACGCTCTGAGTGGACTTAACGCTCTCGACGCCATATAACTTAGAGTTCATTCTGGCCGGGTTGAGGCGTTGAGAGCATTGAGTCCGTTGAGTGGACTCAACGCTCTCGACCCCATATAACTTAGAATTCATTCTGGCCGGGTTGAGGCGTGGAGAGCATTGAGTGGACTCAACGCTCTCGACGACATATGACTTAGAATGTTTTCGGCCGTAGCTGAGGTAATTTCTTCAAACCCAGAGAAGGAAACGGGTAGTGACACGGGCGTGTCCCTACCCGTGTGGTACTCTTGTAATTTTTGCGCCTTCTTTGTGATTTTTCCAAAGAAGGACACGGGTAGTGACACGGGCGTGTCCCTACCCGTGTGTTCCCAATCCAAGACTACCCATGACATGGGCAGTGCGCAGAGCTCGATGAAAATCGTCGAGCAGAGCTCGACGAAACGTCGAGCAGAGCTCGACGAAACGTCGAGCAGAATTCGTCGAACGCATAGTTCTGCCTTGGTGAATTTTCGGCCCTGTTTTCCCGATTTTTTCGGTAATTGCGCCAAATCGACTTAAATGGGCCGCATCTTTTCAAAATGACTCATTTAAAGCAATGTTTGGCGGTCCAATGTCAGGCCAACACGTGGCGAGGCAGTTACCCTAATTTCTCACTATAAAAGGAGAAAACCCTAGCCTTCTTTATTTTATCTCATTTGCCAAGCCGTCGTTGTAGAAACCGTTTGGAGAGGAAGAGATTGCTAGAGCCGATCTTCTTTCCGTGAATAACGAACACCAACAAGGAGAAGAAGATGCCGCCAAGAAGGGTGACAAGATCCATGGCTGGAAACGGTGGAAACGCCGGAAACGAGGTGAGCTTCCTACTCTCTCCCTTGGTGCTAGATCTCTAGTTATTCCTAGGAGAGATATTGACTCAAAAGAGTCTTGATTTGTGAGAAAAAGGTTTCTAGGAAGAGGCCATGCTATGACGCGTATCCTAGAAATTAGAGTCTTCAACCTTTCCTCACTTCAAATGAAGTTTGTGGACTGGTTTCATGAAGAGAAGTGGCCACATGAGGGTGTATAAGGGAGGAGAAATTCTGGATGTTATTTGGAATGTTTGGTTGGTGAGAAGAAGAACCGATGACGTTCGATCTGCTTTAAGATGCGGCAGAAATCTGTTTTCTGCGTGCAACAACCTTTAAAGCCTTTTTCAGACATGATGCGGCCAGATCCGGGCTTTCGACTAAACAGAAAATTCGTAGCCCTTGAAAATACCTTTCCAATGAGTGGTTACTAGCCTTCACCGGATTCCTATAGCCTCAGAATCACCGATTGAAGTTGCTGTACAATAATCATTCCTACATAATAGTTCTCGTGTTTGTTTTGTATCGACTTGGGTTTGGTAGAGAGATTGTGGTATAGTAACGTGTTAATGTTTTGTTGAATTTATTCTATAAGTATTTGTGGTAACTATGTTAATGACATTTGTTGGATAGATCCCTAATGAAAAATGGTGTAGCAAAATGTACTTGATCAAGGTGATTTGGTGGAGGTTAGTGAACGAATGGATTGACGAGTTGTATGGTAGGAATGACTAAATATGTGAATCGATAGGCATGTACTTGATAATGGTAGTACAATGAATAATGATGAGGTTGACTTGAAGTTTGCTGGACATAATTTGTAGTAATTACAATGAACGAATGGTTGATGACTTTTAGTTGGTAGATCCATATGTACATGAATATCGAACTTGGTAAAAGAATTGTAATTAGTGATGTTAAAGTCAGGTGATCATAGTAACATGTAATTATGATGAACAAACGGTTGGTGAATGTGTGTGGAGTACCATTATGTTTATGTGGACCCTTGGTGTGCTTGGATGCACGAAAATATGAAAGGTTGAAAGTGCGTGTGTGTTGCCGCACTGATATTATGTATGGTAAGAGACTCGTGTGGAGCTCTTGAGAGCTGTGAACACGAAATGTGAATAATGAAAAGGGGGCTCAATATGGAGCCCCGTATGCGAATTGCATGCGGTGTGAGTTGGCACGTGGTGTCATAATCCTGGGTTAAGGATAGTGTGGCAGGTCTACGGGCTCGCCAGTCGTCACACCGACAGGAGTTGACAGATAGACTTTGGGCAGTTGGGCTTGGTCCTCAGTGTTCATTCCTGAGGCTCCTTCCGTGCCAAGTGGGTGGTTGGGCTTGGTCCTCGTGCTTTTTCTGAGGCTCCTTCCAGGTCACAACATAGGCTAGTCCAGGGCTTGGTTCTCGGTGCACATCTATCAGAGACTCCTACTGAGCCATAGTACACATGTGAGCTCCGATGTTGTGTTCTTAGCGTTGAGGCGTACAGAGGCCTAGGCTTAGTAGTGTGGATGCCAGCCTAGTAGTGGATAAGCCCGCTCCACTGTCACCGCCTAAGCACGACGGTTGACGCCTGAGAGGTTAGCTACCTGCTCGAAAAATGGGAACTACAAGTCTGTGTCGACATAACAGTTGCATGTGCGTGATCATGGGTGAGTCATTGTATTGCATTCATGGCATTACATTTTATTGCATACACAAGATCCTCATCGTATAAGTTTGTATGAGCACTATTATACGATAAGTTACTTTACTGCTGAGCCGATCCTCAACTCATTTGTCTGTATGAGCATTCATATAAGTTGATTTACTTTCTGTTGTAGCTTTACATTTTTATTATACTGCTGATATACTTGATATTGCTCACACTATACCACATGTTTGTACTACTGTTGTATTTATATATATTGTACCCTTGTTCTTTTCCCCGCTCGTGCCGAGGAGTCATGGGGAGCCGATGTGATAGCCACTTAGTCTTATGAATAACATTTGATATGTCTTCATTTTTAGGAGGAAACCCCACAGACAGATCAGCAGCAGGTTATGCAGCAGGACAGCCAGGCCAGGATGACAGGGCCTGAAGGGATGGTGTCGTCGCTACCATCAGTGACTGATGTGAGTTTTGAGAGTCTCATGATGTAGCCTTGGGCAAGTTTTACTCGTACTCTGATATTATAGAAGCTTGTTGTAGCTTCTTTTATATGATGTACTTTTGGACTATTTACTTATGTGTGGATTTGACTTATGTTATATAATGTTGGTTGGGTTGGTAATGTTTGATATTGATTATAGTCGGCAGAATAGGCGTCTTGCAGTACAGTTTAGCCCGAGTGCTAATGCTACCACAAGGCGACTGTTCTGGGCATAAGACTCCCCTCGTGCCGTGTTTTGTGTTCCAGGGGGGGTCTTACATGCAAGGGCACCATATTGAGTCCCTTCACATCGTGTCATTCCCGTGCACACAAGCACACAAGGGCTCCATATTGGGTCCCTTCACATCGTATCATTCCCGTACACACAAGCACGCAAGGGCACCACATTGAGTCCCTTCACATCATATCATTCCCGTGCACGCAAGGGCTCCACATTGAGTCCCTTCACATCGTATCATTCCCGTGCACACAATCACAGAAGGGCTCCACATTGAGTCCCTTCTCATCGTATCATTCCCCGTGCACACAAGCACCCAAGGGCTCCAAATTTAGTCCCTTCACATCGTATCATTTCCCGTGCACACAAGCACCCAAGGGCTCCACATTGAGTCCCTTCACATCGTATCATTCTCGTGCACACAAGCACACATGGGCCCCATATTGAGTCCCTTCACATCGTATCATTCCCGTCCACACAAGCACGCATGGGCTTGACATTTAGTCCCTTCACATCATATCATTACCGTGCACACAAGCACACATGGGCTCCACATTGAGTCCCTTCACATCGTATCATTCCCGTGCACACAAGCACCCAAGGGCTCCACATTGAGTCCCTTCACATCGTATCATTCCCGTGCACACAAGCACGCATGAGCTCCACATTGATTCCCTTCACATCATATCATTCCCGTGCACACAAGCACTCAAGGGCTCCATATAGAGTCCCTACACATCGTATCATTCCCGTGAACACAAGCACGCATGGGCTCCACATTGAGTCCCTTCACATCGTATCATTCCCGTGCACACAAGCACGCAAGGGCTCCACATTGAGTGCCTTCACATCATATCATTCCCGTGCACATAAGTACGTAGGAGATCCACATTGAGTCCCTTCACATCGTATCATTCCTGTGCACACAAGCACGCAAGGTTTCGTCATAACCTAAGATATCGATTCCTCTCGATTGTTATACAACCCTCACCGCTACCCATAGGGAGTTAGCACAACTCTAAGCGGTGTACTCATTCCAATCATATTTTTAATTCATATATAAGATCAAGAAACTCATCGCATGACCGTGGGCGTAATATTCATCTAGCCCCCTTTTCGGAGTTTAGCATGTACACACATTTCAAATCATTTTTCATTCATAGCGCTTGTTTCCGGAAACGATCAACATATCATATCCATTTCTAGATAATTAATAATCGTGTACCATTACACACTACCAGTTCTTTCATTGTTCATAGTTTATCACTTGCTATCAATTGCGCATATCGTACAAGCACACCACTTACTATTTCAATGCTTATCAACCATCAAAGTATTATTGTTCGCACTTTCACCGGATTGCATAGATAAATCATTTGTACATCAAAGGTCCATCAAAACACATACACATGCATCAACTCATCACAGTTTCATCAAACTAGATTCTCCCATCGCAAGATGTCATCCAAGGCTACGACTTCCTACCAAGTACAAGATTCAAACACAAGGCTAACACATCAACTACTTAGATAGAAAAATATTTCTTGGCCTTATGTAGTTTAACGCAGCAATGTTCATCGCACTTTGCGGGAGCCACAGTGCTCACCAGAAACGTGAAACCATCCGTTGGAAAGGTCTTTCCGAGGGCTACCGCTTTCGTGTTCAGACCGAGACTTAGAAGTGCCCGGATCATGGCTCAAATTGAGCACGAAGCCTGCTGCATTCAAAGATCAGATTTCTGTACGCATCGTAAAGTCAAACGAACGGCATCAGTTTGTTTTCTTCCTCTACCCAAGCACACAAATTAAACTCCATTCATCATCCTCCCTTATTCTTCCTCAATAAAAACAAATTCTTCACGAAATCAAGTCCATCGTCCTCATAATGAAGAAAGGAAGGTTGAAGACAACAAAAATTCTAGCGTGGTCTCTTCCTAGGAGATCTCCATTATTCGCCGAAGTCCAGCTCTCTTGAGCTGACATATCCCATCTTTCATATCTAAAGATCTAGCACCTAGGGAGAGGGTAGGAAGCTCACCACATTTCCGGCCATAGATCGAGTTCTCCTCCTTTGCGGCATGCTTGGTTTCCTCGTCGACATCGTTCTTCACGGAGTGAGTTCGACCGGCTGAAGAAGACAATACTTTGCGGCTAGTGTTAAAATTCAACAAACCGCAGACGCCCCCTTGGATACCCTACTGAAAACTCAACAAACCGAAGGAGAATACGCCCACTTATATGTTGAAAGTTTTCCCGGATCGTGGAGTTAACAGTGATTATCTCAACAAAGCAGTAACAACCAGCAACACATGCAGCACAAGCTTCTTTATTGATCAAGAGCAAACTTCTTTACAAGGCGAGACATACATGGCGAGACATGCTTCACCAAAACCCAACACCGGGAGAGCAGAGACAGTTACAAAGACAAGAACAAAAAACAAGCAGCGCGGACTCAAACAATCAAGCCGCCGACCTACTGCTGTGGAGTCCGCTCAGTCCGCCATGTCGCCAGACCGCAACCCAAGCCGCGCGGACTCACCCTTACTCCAATGCTTAGCTCTTCACCGCCGGTCTGCACGCCGCCAGACCGCACAAGCTGCGCCACCGAATGGAACAGTCTGCCTGATGCAGGCGACCTCCTGAACCCCGAACCAAGTCGCCAAAGAGAAGACCGCCTGGTCGCTATCCGCGACCTGCTGTTTACCGCCTGTTGCTTAACCACAGAGTCCGCACTGTCCCTGACCGCAATCAGAGCCAAGTCCTGGCTTTCCAGCGCTATCCGCACAACCTGCACAGCACAACCGGGTCAACTCTATCCGCGCGGACACAAAGTCCAGACCGCAGCAACTTACGCGAGCTCAAATACTGTTCACTTACTTCGGTCCAGGTTCCTCTCTGGTTCTTCTTTTTTCCTGATGTGACATGGGTCCTATTTATAGGCACGACGATGAGTATGGTCACCGCCCTAGCCGATAGGATCACCGCCACAACCCGCAGCTAGAACAAGTGTGTCCGCACAGCCCGCGGACACACCTTCCAGTTCGCCGCCCTGTGCAGATAGCCAGTCCGCCCCAGCTTCTCCAAGGCCGGACTCCAATATCCAGTCCGCCTTGCCGCCAGAGACCAAGCCAGGACCACCACAGCCGGACTCCACAACAGCCGTATCCGCCATTCTACGGACAAGGCATCAGCCCGCAAAACCCGAGCCCGCAACCGCGCCATCAAGGCACCTGCCGGACTCAGCGGATACCCGGCTATCGTCCGCATATCCCAAGTCCATTACCTCAACTCCAAGGCACCTCCGGACTTAGCGGACACGCCAATCCAGTCCGCTAACAGCAGACCCCAGTCCGCGTATACAGCGAACTCCAGTCCGCTTCCCTGAGTCCATAACCTCATCACAAGGCTCAACCGGACTTAGCGGACTCCGGCTCCAGTCCGCACGCTCCTGCACAAGCAATTCTCCAGTCCGCATTTCCCCAAGCTAGCAAACAAGGCAACTGCACTTCTACTACGCTTGGCGGACTGAGAAACCAGCCCGCGCTCCACTGCGCGATCTTCCCCGGACTGAGCCTCCTGGACTTGGTTCAATTCCCACCAAGTCCAGCCCACTGGCCGCAAGGGCCAGTCCGCACTTACAGGCGGACACTGGATCTAGCCCGCCATACCGGGCGACCTCCAGTTCCTGTCCGCGCTGACCGGCGGTCTCCACGACTTCCACTTGCCGCTTCACTAGAGCAAGACCAAGGCATCTGCCAAACCGGTCTGCCGAGCTCCAGTTCTTCAGTCCGCTTCAAGCCGGACTCCGCGGATAACATTCCTATCCGCCCGGTTACTTCCTGGGAGTAAACCGCCTGCTGAGCATACACTGGCCTGTCAGACCGCCGCTGCTATCCGCGCAGTCCGCGCGAACAGACCGCCCAGGCCGCCACAGAGCAAACCGCCTGCAACATCCCTGCCGACCTAGCAGTCCGCCAACCCAGTCCGCGTAGTCCGCGCGGATAGGTTTCCCAAGCCATCCATTCACCCACTTTCACTTCACAGAATTCAACACTCCCCCTTGAAGTGAGAAGTGGTGAATAACTCCAGCAGCTCCCGTAACCTTGCACCTGGTCCTTCCGATAGCATTTACGAAGAGATGTCCAAGACATAGTCCTCGCCCCGCATATCATGGACCATGAGGGAGCCCTCCAGCATCTCCCAAAAGGAGCCATGCTTCCCTCTGCCTTCTTCAGCTTCAACCTCCACTCATGCATCACAGGAGTATCACCAACTTCCTTGGACCCAGAAGCCCAAGCCTCGTTGCCTCTGAGAGAAGTCACCTCATCAGACTTGGTGTCAACCATCTCCTTGATTCTGGTGGGGTCATCACAGCCAAAAGTCCCTTGCTCGATCTGAGGGCTAACAAGGAAACACGGGACCAAGTCCGCCGTGTTCCCTTCGCTATATCGAGCTGGTGGCTTACTGATCCTCTTCGATCTCCGAAGAACCTGATCATGGCTAACCACCTCCGCTGCTTTTGAACCAGCTCCGTTCCCGGGCAAACCCGGAACAATGCTCCCTTTGTTCCCTGAACAAGACGCCTCCTTACTGGAACCAAGAGCACCTGGAGTAACGCTCCCCCTGCTACCTGAACCAGAAGACTCCCCTCTTGAACATGAACAGCCTGGAACATCGCTCCCCTTGCTTCCTGAACAGGAAGCCTCCGCCTTTGAGCCAGAAGGTCCTGGACCATCGCTCCCCCTTCTTCCCGACTCTGACGCCTTTGCCCTGGAGCTAGAACAACCTGGAGCACCTGGTGACTCAGGCAACTCCACTTCCTTAGCAGCAGCCTCCTTCAGCCCACCATCTAACCTGCTTATCTATAGCTCCACATAAGAGCTACCCCAATACGACGTCAACTCATCGAAAACAATGTCTCTCGACACTATGAGTTTCTTCGTCGCAGGATCCATACACCTCCATCTTCTTCTCTGCTCATCATACCCAACAAAGACTAGCTTTGTTTTGAGAGCACCCGAAGAATGTATATAGCAGGTAGATCCAAACACCCGAAGGTGCTTCACTGAGGGCTTCACTCCGAACATTAGCTCATAAGGAGTCTTCACTATGATCGGGCTAAGAGGCATCCGGTTGATGACATGAGTAGCACAGGCTATTCCCTCCGCCCAAAGAGCCTTCGGAACGCCTTTACTCCGAAGCCAACACTTGCAGGTCTCCGTTAACCAACGGATCATCCGAGCTGCAACACTACCCTGTTGTGAAGTATGTCCACAAGAAAGCTCCATCCGGATCCCTTGCTTCCTGCAAAAGCGTGAGAACTCGGTTGAGGCAAACTCACCACCGAAACTTGTCCTCAACACCTTGATCCTCCGGCCAAGCTGGCCTTCGACAAGCTTCTTGAACTCCACAAACAAGCGTACCATGTTGGACTTCGTCTTCATAAAGTATACCCAAGTATACCCAGAATAGTCATCAACCAATATCAGCATGAACCTGCTGCCTCCAAGACTGGCCGTGACGGTCGGTCCCACCAGAGCACAATGGACAACCGCCAATGGTGCATTACTCCTGGATTGTGCTTTGTCGACCATGAAGCGATAGGCTCCACTTTCCTGACATCCCGCACACCCCCGACCATCGCCATAGGATGACAATCTAGGCAAGCCTCTTACGAGTCTTCTTTCCGCCATTGCTTTCAGCTTGTCCATCCCTACATGCCCCAGTCTTTCATGCCAGATAGCAGCACTATCCTTGGCATCCAGCCGATCAGATCCAGAACTAGTTGAAGTCCCAACTACGTTCTTCTCCTTCCTCCCTACCTGAGCAACGTTCGCCGAGAGCAAGGTAACCTTGCACTCCTTCCGAAGATGACCTTGCTGCTTGCATTTATAGCACCGTGGTCCTTCCTTCCTCTTCCTATCACGCCTAGGAGATACACTCCTTTCTTCCTGATATGAAGTAGAGGGACCATCATCAGCAGCAACCTCCTTCACCTTCTTCCTGAACAACCCATCAAGGGAAGTCCAAACCTCCGCAGCTGACCGACATCCACTGATGTGGTCCAAGAGCTCCGATGAGATCACCTGCTTGAGAATAGACTCCGCTTTCGCATTTGCCTCCTTCCAAGCTCTCATCGCCTCAGCATTGCCAGCAGTATCCTCTTGTCTTCCTGCTCCGCATACAACCTCCCAAAGATCCTCACCAAGAAGAAAGCTCTTCATACAGGACTTCCACCGTTCACAGTTCGTCTCTGTAAGACGATCAATACCAAGACAACTTGCATCCTCCACTGCCATGGTTCTACCACTGGTTTCCTCGACAGACGAGCAACTACTTCCATTGAGCACTGCTTGACCACTCCAACAACCTCGCTTTGATACCATGTTAAAATTCAACAAACCGCAGACGCCCCCTTGGATACCCTGCTGAAAACTCAACAAACCGAAGGAGAATACGCCCACTTATATGTTGAAAGTTTTCCCGGATCGTGGAGTTAACAGTGATTATCTCAACAAAGCAGTAACAACCAGCAACACATGCAGCACAAGCTTCTTTATTGATCAAGAGCAAACTTCTTTACAAGGCGAGACATACATGGCGAGACATGCTTCACCAAAACCCAACACCAGGAGAGCAGAGACAGTTACAAAGACAAGAACAAAAAACAAGCCGCGCGGACTCAAACAATCAAGCCGCCGACCTACTGATGTGGAGTCCGCTCAGTCCGCCAGGTCGCCAGACCGCAACCCAAGCCGCGCGGACTCACCCTTACTCCAATGCTTAGCTCTTCACCGCCGGTCTGCACGCCGCCAGACCGCACAAGCTGCGCCACCGAATGGAACAGTCCGCCTGATGCAGGCGACCTCTTGAACCCCGAACCAAGTCGCCAAAGAGAAGACCGCCTGGTCGCTATCCGCGACCTGCTGTTTACCGCCTGTTGCTTAACCGCAGAGTCCGCACTGTCCCTGATCGCAATCAGAGCCAAGTCCTGGCTTTCTAGCGCTATCCGCACAACCTGCACAGCACAACCGGGTCAACTCTATCCGCGCGGACACAAAGTCCAGACCGCAGCAACTTACGCGAGCTCAAATACTGTTCACTTACTTCGGTCCAGGTTCCTCTCTGGTTCTTCTTTTTTCCTGATGTGACATGGGTCCTATTTATAGGCACGACGATGAGTATGGTCACCGCCCTAGCCGATAGGATCACCGCCACAACCCGCAGCTAGAACAAGTGTGTCCGCACAGCCCGCGGACACACCTTCCAGTTCGCCGCCCTGTGCAGATAGCTAGTCCGCCCCAGCTTCTCCAAGGCCGGACTCCAATATCCAGTCCGCCTTGCCGCCAGAGACCAAGCCAGGACCACCACAGCCGGACTCCACAACAGCCGTATCCGCCATTCTACGGACAAGGCATCAGCCCGCAAAACCCGAGCCCGCAACCGCGCCATCAAGGCACCTGCCGGACTCAGCGGATACCCGGCTATCGTCCGCATATCCCAAGTCCATTACCTCAACTCCAAGGCACCTCCGGACTTAGCGGACACGCCAATCCAATCCGCTAACAGCAGACCCCAGTCCGCGTATACAGCGAACTCCAGTCCGCTTCCCTGAGTCCATAACCTCATCACAAGGCTCAACCGGACTCAGCGGACTCCGGCTCTAGTCCGCACGCTCCTGCACAAGCAATTCTCCAGTCCGCATTTCCCCAAGCTAGCAAACAAGGCAACTGCACTTCTACTACGCTTGGCGGACTGAGAAACCAGCCCGCGCTCCACTGCGCGATCTTCCCCGGACTGAGCCTCCTGGACTTGGTTCAATTCCCACCAAGTCCAGCCCACTGGCCGCAAGGGCCAGTCCGCACTTACAGGCGGACACTGGATCTAGCCCGCCATACCGGGCGACCTCCAGTTCCTGTCCGCGCTGACCGGCGGTCTCCACGACTTCCACTTGCCGCTTCACTAGAGCAAGACCAAGGCATCTGCCAAACCGGTCTGCCGAGCTCCAGTTCTTCAGTCCGCTTCAAGCCGGACTCCGCGGATAACATTCCTATCTGCCCGGTTACTTCCTGGGAGTAAACCGCCTGCTGAGCATACACTGGCCTGTCAGACCGCCGCTGCTGTCCGCGCAGTCCGCGCGAACAGACCGCCCAGGCCGCCACAGAGCAAACCGCCTGTAACATCCCTGCCGACCTAGCAGTCCGCCAACCCAGTCCGCGTAGTCCGCGCGGATAGGTTTCCCAAGCCTTCCATTCACCCACTTTCACTTCACAGAATTCAACAGCTAGGTTTTGGATTGCTTTTATAAAGGAATGGGCGATTAGCCCTAAATATAGCGAATCTGAGAGCTACTGCCGCAAGGTAGCATGTTACCGCCGCGCGACACATCCAAAAGTGACTTCTTCCACAAGCCGTCGTCCAAACCCACCACTCAGGCGCCGCCACCTGTACTGCTACCGCCGCGCGGTATCCTTCTACCGCCGTGCGGTATCTCACCGAGTAATATACCGATAACTCAGTAGGGCTACAACCAGCGGTATAACTAACGCCGCGCGGTTGCTCACCTAGCAATATGCCAATAATTTAGCCGGGCTACCGCCGCACGCTATCTTGCTACCGCCGCGTGGTAGTACTCGACGATCGTGGAGTCTTCTTGGCGCTCTCGATTCCTCTTGACATTCATCGTGTACACTCGACGATCGCTACCGCCACGCGGTACCAACTATCGCCGCGGGTAGCACTCGACGATCGTTGAGTCCACTCGGCGCTCTCGACTCCTCTTGGCATTCGTCGTGTACAATCGGCGATCGCTACCGCCATGCGATACCTACTACCGCCGCGCGGTAGCATCCTGACACTCAATCTCGAGTCGACACTTCCCCCGGCTCAGGTGCAAGCCTGAGCACTAGTGCTTCCTGAGCCCAAGTCAACTCACTTGGCTTGAAAATGCGCAAAAGGGACCTAGCGCGAATCGGGACGTTACACTATGTGTTTCTGAAAAATACAAAGTGGGGAAGGCTTGTTTATTGAGATGATAAATAACCATTTAATTGGATATTATTGAGATGATAAATAATAGGTATAATGCTTGTTTATAGATCTAAATTAGGCGTATTTATTGCATTATAAAAATGTAGCATATTGCATTATGCATTTAATGTACAAAATGATTTTAGTGCAAAACTGATAATTTTGACTCTCTTTGAGGCAACATTTTTGCTCCTGTAAATTTTGGCGAAAATACTACCGTCATAGCATGTATGCTTGGCAAGACAATGATTATGACCATCATCCCCAAAAATATAAGTGCTCATTTGTCATAATTTCAACAATCCTGAAAATTTATAGTGTTCAATTTTCAAAAATTCAGTTGGAATTTTACAACTGTAATTATTACAGGAAAAATTTAAACCATAAATTTTTTGAGGACTGTTCAGAATATGGACAAATGAGTACTGAAGTGGATTGTAAAGATATAATAATTTATATTCCTTTTTTTATTTTGTAAGAATGTAGAGAAAATTGTCATGCAATTTCCCTTTTGACCTCATCTAAAGAATTTCGTTCATATTTTTACGTTAAAAATTAATTTTATTTCTTGATAACTGTCATAATCATTGTTATGTCAAATATATATTCCTCATAGTCACATTTTGCTCAAATTCATTGGAGAAAAAATGCTACTCAAACGGAGCCGTCCTATTTATTTTATTGCATAAAAATAAAATCAATTTATTGAATTCATTTAAGACGTTAACAACATAGTATTGACTATTAACATATTTGACTATCCGCAAATATATTTTTTAGAAATTATATATAAGAACGAAAGCTATTGGCACTCTAAAATTGAAAAAGAATAAAACCTAAATTAGTAATTAAGTATTACAATTTCATTGTTAATAATTAAGCCCTCAAAACACTAACAAATGCAAGTATCATATATCAATAACGAATTTCACGTTGTGTTTTGCAATCACAATTAGGAATGAAGAGACAAATACCCAAAATTTTTGGCCTTAAGGCCTTACATAGTTCAACTCAAAAGTTAATGTTTTCCAAACATCAGCACGCAGGCCGACCATACATGAACTGCAAAACAAACAGACATTTCGCTTTGGCCTTCGAGGACCGGCATAGCTACCCTGGGCTTCAGCCCACTATTTCCCACTTGACTCAGCCGCACCTGCAAGCAACAATCCACCGCATCGGTGACAAACAAAAGCAATGGTCAGTATTACCTGACCAAATTATAACGACCACACCCCTAACACGGGTTGCGGTGCTCCTTCCCTGCAGACATTAGTATAATTAAAACATGGCAACAAGAACACGTAGATTAAGCAACATTCGTCACAAACGTTGGCACTGCTGACCACACGCCTTGAAAGTCCACCTAGTGTCAACTACCTTCACCTATGGGGGGGGGGGGGGAATAGGTGACGTGCAGCGTTTTTGCGGAATTAAAATTGTACCTGCACACGAAAATAAAACAGCACAGCAAATAGAGTACACAAGCTATTTATAGTGGTTCCCCGATTTGGGTACATCCACTTTCCCCATTCGGCCTATCTCCCAACAAGGGACGACTCGGTCTCTTCACCAACAGGATTGAAATCCAATCCTTGCACTATCGGAAGGATCCCTTCCACACGTAGGAGTCAACACTCCCACACCACGGGTTGCACCCAACCCTTACAACTAGGAACCAACGTTCCTTTACAACAAATATGAAACAAGAATGTACAAGAAATACAAAAAACTTTTGGAGACTAAGGTGTCCATCTTCGTTCGATGACGTGTTCTTGAAGTAATCGAAGAGTCCACAATCCTAGATCTCACTTGGAGAGGATCTCCCCGGAACCGGCCGCGGCAAGAAGGGCGGCCGCAAGATTCTCGGGAACGGCGGCGACAACGGAGTGCGGCTGCTGTACTTTGGAGATTCAAACTTCGTAGTAAAGCTAGCAAGGTCTTCCAACGGCCACACTAGGATCGATCATCTCGATCGATTCGGACGGGAAACGTTTTCCCGATCAACAAATCAAGAGACAAAGGATCTCTGGTTAGACGCGTGAGACCCTAAGCTTGGCTAAGCTTCTGTCGCCGGGAGATCTAGAAGAAACCACGATCTAGCAGCCGACGATCAACCAGCACGAGCGGCGACGGCGGCGGCGGAGGTATCGCGATATAGGTCACGTCGGCGGCTCGGCTTTTTCAAATCTTCTTCGCCCCTCTACTGTTCAAAAATACGCGTGTATTTATACAGTAAAATACTCTTTTATGACCGTTATGGGTCCCACCTGAAGAAACCCTAAAAGCGGTTCAAAATAGAGCCTTAACATTTGATCCGGTCCAGTGGGATCCAGAAAATTGCCCAAGTCAAAATCGGCGAGAATTGAAGGTGATTCTCGTCGAATCGGCGAGAATCAAAGGTGATTCTCGTCGATTCGGCGAGAATCAAAGGTGATTCTCGTCGATGTTGACTTGTTTGCACGCTCTGATTTAGCCGGATAGAGACGGCGAGAATCAGCCAGTGATTCTCGCCGAATCGGCGAGAATCACTTGGTGATTCTCGTCGATTATGACTTAGCGCCAGAGTCTCACGCTTTGATGTAGCCGGATAGAGACGAAGAGAATCAGCCAGTGATTCTCGACGAATCAGCGAGAATCACTTGGTGATTCTCGCCGAATCGGCGAGAATCACTTGGTGATTCTCGTCGATTCACACTTAGACGATTTTTCGTCTTTCCACCCATGAGCTGCTCTTTGACCCATCCTTGCTCCTTGTCTGCTCTTGCAATATCACAGCCCTGTACTTGAAAATAAGTACACTCCAATAGAGAGAGTGCACGTAGGCCAACACACTGATCTGCTCAACGAGGGATTACGTTGCGTAGACCCGTGTATATTGACCTACTGCACCCTGACATTGGTGTGCACTTAGCGTGGAATAACTGCAAGCACAACTTAAAAGGTTTCATCAAATACATTGTGAATTCATCTTAGCTTGACAGGAGGCTTCGTCGAATCCGGGTAATTGTGGATACATTACCCAATAATCTCCCCATATTTGACGAAGCCAAAATCCTACTAGCTAAGATGAATGCCACCATCCAGATAATATATACATCATATAGAATTTAAAAATGCGGCACAAGGAAATAGAAGCAAACAAATCAAATCTTGAGTCAATAATAAATTCATATACATATATATATATATATATTCCCAAGATTGTTCATATAACAATAAGAAAAGATAGAAGTGTTCATGAGACAATGACAAGCTATAAATTTCTGTCTATTGATCTTTGACTAGGTCATCCTTATGTTTTTGAGCCAAAAACTTCTTTCTTTGCCTCTCAACGTACTCCTTGGGCTTTGGATAGTATCTAGGAGGAGGAGCTTTATCTGCCGCAGTGTTGGTCCTGAAGAAGATGTTCCGTTTAGCTTCATACCTCTTGTGCAGCTCCCACTCATGCTGGCTGTATACGTCGTTCCGATTGATTTCCCCTTTTTCTTATAGCCAGAATGTGTCCAAGATGATACTCTTTGATACCAGACTCCACCTTTCGTTCCTTACTTCCTCCTCCTTCAATCTGATTCTCTTTTCAGCTTGCGTTTCCTTTGATGTCCCTTCTTGAGATTTTATCTTGTCCCTAGCTTTTGCTAGGGCTCCTTGGTCAAACATTGCCATCAGTTTTGCCTTGGAGGTGGCCCTAGCAGCCCTATGAGCATCAGCTTCACTTAAAGGAGCTTCTTCAGCACTGGCTCCCTCATCAGCCGCAGTATTAATTTCAGGAGCAGGAGTACCCTCGGGATTTTCAGGGATGTTAGCGCTTCACGCTTGTTTGAGCATCCACCAGCAACTGTCATAAACATATGTGTTTGACTGCTCAAAGGTTTTGATTATGATTTCTTGAAGCTCGGCCATCTTAGCTGTATATTCTTTCTCCCCCTTTTTGGCTTCGACTGCAATGGAGTTTGCATAAGAATGCAGTGACTCATCAATGTGCTTTGTAGTCCTGGAGAACTCGGTAACCAAGGCTTGTTGATTGGTGTTAAGAGTCACCATATTGCCATCAAACTTTTAAATGTTATTTGCTACGACATGAGCATTCTGATTTACTATTGCGAGAGTATCAGTGTTCCTTTTTAATCCGTCCATAAGAAGAGTTACAGCTTGGCCGGCCGCTGTATACTTGTCTTCAAACTTCTTTTACATCACGCCCAGTTTGTGATTGATCTCCACCACGTTCTTGAGCATGAGATTCTCAGATTTCTTAATTCTTTTTAACATTTTATTTTGAGCTATCTCAAAAGATGCTTTGAGCTCATCCACGATACCTTGAATAACATTCACGGTGTGTTTGGCTAGATCAGCTCGTAGTGGATGATCCTGAGGCATTCCTTGGCCTTGCTCTTCAGCAGATGCACTTGTAGAGCTGGACACGAGCACAGTCTCTAAGGGGGGAATACTTGCAGCTTCTGTAGATTTCTCGGAAGTACTAAGCAGTCTCTGCTGAGAGGACTCCCCCTCCACTGTTGCAGCAATGTTCTCAGGAACGATCTCAGGAGCGTGCTTGTCAGATGGAACTTCAGTGATGTACTGAGGCTCCAATGCTTCCTGTCCCACATTTCCTTCTTCCTCATCCTCATCATCCATGAAATCATTCTCAGCTGCATCGTCTTCCAAACCTTCCTCAGCAGTCTCCTCTACATCACCTCCGGCTCCTAGATCGTTCAGATTCAGGGCCGCCTCATTTTCCATCACAGCTTCACTTTCTTCTTGTAGATCTGCAACTGCATCTCTAGCTATCTGAGAGATGCCAGATATGACGTTAGCAGAAGCGGGTAGAGGCTCCCCCTCAATTCCTGCAGTCAGTGAATCAGGAATTTCACTGGGGATTACTAAGGAATCAGCCACAGTTTCGTCCTCGGCTGGAGATAATGTTGGGTATTGTATCCACAATATACCTGATTTGAAGAAGCCCTTAGACAAGCTAAGGTCAATAGACTATGTATTTGATAAAATCCTTCTAGTTGTGCTTGCAGTTTTTCCACGCTAAGTGCACACCAATGTCAGGGTGCAGTAGGTCAATATACACGGGTCTGCACGACGTAATCCCTCGTTGAGCAGATCAGTGTGTTGGCCTACGTGTACTCTCTCTATTGGAGTGCACTTATTTTCAAGCACAGGGCTGTAAATATGCAGGAGCAGACAAGGAGCAAGGATGGGTCAAGGAGCATCTCATAGGTGGAAAGACGAAAATTCGTCTAAGTTAGAATCGACGAGAATCACCAAGTGATTCTCGCCGATTCGGCGAGAATCACTTGGGATTCTCGCCGATTCGTCGAGAATCAGAAGTTGATTCTCACCGAACTCGATCCAGCAACTTCTAAGCAAGCACCTCTGCGTCTAAGTAAGAATCGACGAGAATCACTTAGTGATTCTCGCCGATTCGGCGAGAATCACTAGTAATTCTCGTCGAATCGACGAGAATCACTGGTTGATTCTCGCCATCTCGACCTGGCCTAAAGCAGTGCGTGCAACCAAGGAAAATTCGACGAGAATCATCTTTGATTCTCGCCGAATCGTCGAGAATCACCTTTGATTCTCGGCGACTCGGCGAGAATCACTTTCGATTCTCACCGATTTTGACTTGTCGTTTTTCCGGAACTTCCTGAACCGGATTCTGCCGCTGTTAAATCTCTGGACCGGGATTTGGGGATTTCTATTGTGGGTCCCACAAACGGTCATATTGGAGTTAGCTACAGTATTTATACACGGGTATTTTGAACGGAATACCTAGACAGAAAGAAGCCGAGCGAGTGCAACCCTAAAATCGCGAAATCTCTCCGCCGCCTCCGTCGCCGCTCGCGCAAGTCCGTCGCCGCTGCTGATCGCATTTCTTCCCGATCTCCGGCGACAGAAGCTTAGCAAAGCTTGAGTCTCACATGTCTATCCAGAGATCCCTTGTCTCTCGATTTGTTGACCGGGAAAAACTCCCCCGTCCGAATCGATCGAGACGACCGATCCTAGAGTGACCGTTGGTAGACCTAGTTTGCTTTGCAACGAAGATTGGATCTCAGAAGTACTGCTGCCGCGCATCGTCGTTGCCGTCGATCCCGAACCAAGCCGCCGCTCGGATTGCCGCCGCCGGTTTCGGGAAGATCCTTTCCAAGAGAGACCAAGGTTGTAGACTTTTCGTTGACTTCACGAACACGTCGTCGAACGAAGAGGAACACCGTAGTCTCCAAACGAAGTTTGTATCTCATGTACATTCCATATTTACTTTTGTTGTAAAGGAACGATTGTTCCGTGTTGTAAGGGTTGGGTGCAACCCGTTTTGTGGGAGTGTTGACTCTCACGTGTGGAAGGGTTCCTTCCGTTAGTGCAGGGATTGGATTTCAATCCCGTTGGAGAAGTGACCAAGTCGTCCCTTGTTGGGGAGATAGGTCGAAGGGGGAAAGTGGATGTACCCAAGTCGGGGAACCACTATAAATTGCCTGTGTATTCTATGTGCTGTGCTTTTTATTTTTATTGTGCAGGTACATTCGTAAATTCCGCAAAAGCGCTACTCGTCACCTATTCCCCCCCCCCATAGGTGCACATAGCTGACACTAGGTGGACTTTCAAGTGGTATCAGAGGGAGGTTGCTCATCAAAAAGGTCAACACCTTGAGTTGAATCCTGCCCCTAGTGTCAAGAAGAAGACAAATATCTACTATGGACGGGCTCAAGTTCTCCGGCAAGATCCCAGTATGCACCAGGCTAAACTTTCCGATCTGGAAGGAAAGAATCAGGTTTTACATGGAAGCAGTCGATCCTCGACTCTTCATGATCGTGGAGGAGGGACCTTATGTCCCCACCAAGGCCTCCACCATCGATCCCACCAAGAAGGTGTCGAAGACACTTTCTGAAATGGACAAAGACGAGATGGTGCTCGTGGGACTGGACAAGAAGGCACGAAACATTCTGGTGAGCGCAGTTGATGATTCCATGATGCAAAATTTCAGCAACTGCAGGACAGCTCAGGAGATCTGGCAGTGCCTGATCATCCTAATGGAGGGCACGGATGAAGTGAGGGATGATTGGAGATCCCTCCTGAACCAAAAATATGAGGCCTTCAGGCAAGGGCCTAAGGAAGAGATCGGAGTCACATACGAGAACTTCCTAAAGATTGTCAACGCCCTCAAGGGCTACGGAAGAGTGTTCACCAATGGTGAACTCAATGACAAATTCCTTAGGTCCCTTACTAAGGAATGGGACACAAAGATCTGCGCCATCAGAGAATTTGGCAGACTAGCAGAAACTGATCCACAAATCCTGTTTGGGAAGCTGATGTCCTATGAACTTCAGCTGAACACCACGAAGGCAGAGGAAGAAGCAGAGAAGGCTGCTGCAAAAGAAAAGACTGTGGCCCTAAAAGCCAGTTACTCCATAAAGGGCAAGGGTGCGATGTCATACCGTGCGAGGAATAAGGAAGAGGAGGAGGACTCTGAATCATGCTCCTCCGGCTCAGAGCTGTCGGAGGAGGATTTCTCCCTCATCACCCGAGAGTTCAAGAAGTTCCTCAAGATGAGGAATCAAAGAAGGAAAGACAGCTCCTCCTCCAGGCATCAGAAGAAAAATTATTCTTCTGACAGGTATGCATCTAAACCTAACAAACATCGTTCTTCTGATATTATTTGCTTTGGATGCAATAAGACAGGACACGTCGTGGCCGACTGCCATCAAAGCAAAAGAGAAAAAGGGAAAGAAGAGGAGCTCAAATCCTCCAGAGATACGAAGAAGGAGCGGAGCTACATCGCAAGAAGGCCAAAGACACTAAGTGAGTCTGATTCCTCAGACTCCAGTGATGATGAGGAAGCCTACTTCGGGCTGGTGGGTCGCTCCGACTCAGAAGGAGAATGTCCCCCATTTACTGGGAAGGTAAAAGCTCACACCCCTCTCTCCGACTCCGACTCTAATCCTGAGTCTCAGGATGATGAACCTGAGGATGGCCCTTCAGCCCGTGAAGCTGAGCTCCTCGAGAAGTATGAGCTTCTGCTCAACACTTTCGATGAGTGCCGAAAGAGAATGAAGGCTGAGAAGAAGGAAGTAAAATTCCTTAAGGGTGAGTGTGTATCCCTAAGGGAAGAGGTCACTAGCTTGATCTCTCTCCGACAGGAACACCTTGACCTGACTTCCAAGCATTCAGAGTCTTTGAAGCTCCTTGATCTAAAGCAGGAGGAAGCCGACAAGTTGGAAGAACTACTTGCGGCAGAAAGGAAGATCGTCAAGAGCTTCTCCATGCCAGTCGACCGGATATTATGTTCTCCACATGTGTCTGTGCCCGATATCAGGTGAACACTAAGGAATCTCACTATGTCGCTGCAAAGCGAATTCTGAGATACCTTAAAGGTACTCCTAATCTTGGCTTGTGGTACCCGAGAAACAATGATGTCGAGCTAATATGCTTTTCAGATGCTGATTTTGCAGGGAGCAGGGATGAGAGGAAAAGCACCTCTGGGACGTGTCAATTCCTCGGCAGGAGGCTTATCTCATGGAACAGCAAGAAACAGAATTGTGTTGCAACCTCCACAGCAGAGTCAGAGTACATCTCGGCAGGAAGCTGTTGCGCACAACTTCTATGGATCAGAAACCAGTTAGCAGACTACGACCTTCAGTTCAAGGAAGTACCCATGTACTGCGACTCCTCCAGTGCAATTGCCATTGCCAACAATCCGGTGTCGCACAGCAGAACGAAGCATATTGAAGTACGCTACCACTTCATTCGGGAGCACGTGGAGAACAAAGATATCTCTCTCTGTTATGTCCCCACGGACAAGCAGATTGCTGATATATTCACAAAGCCCCTAGACGAGGCCAAGTTCAATCTTTTCAAGACTGAATTGGGGATGCTCAATTATGAGGAATGAAGACTACAGAGGCTCCAGGCCCGTGCAAGAACTGAGGGGGAGCAAAGGGTAAACCGCTACAGACCCCGATTTGTAGAAGCCGAAAAGGGGGAGATTACCCTCTCGGCTAAGGCTAAGGTGGCTCCAAGCTTGCTCCCAAGAAATTGGTATTGGTAATGGATAACTCACTCAACTCACTTTTCAGTTTATGGTTTTCATTCTCATTTGCTCTATTCACCTTAGCTTGTAGGATTTAGGCTTCTTCAAATAGGGGGAGATTGTTGGGTATTGTATCCACAATGTACCTGATTTGAAGAAGCCCCTGGACAAGCTAAGGTCAATAGACTATGTATTTGATAAAATCCTTCTAGTTGTGCTTGCAGTTTTTCCACGCTAAGTGCACACCAATGTCAGGGTGCAGTAGCTCAATATACACGGGTCTGCACGACGTAATCCCTCGTTGAGCAGATCAGTGTGTTGGCATACGTGTACTCTCTCTATTGGAGTGCACTTATTTTCAAGCACAGGGCTGTAAATATGCAGGAGCAGACAAGGAGCAAGGATGGGTCAAGGAGCATCTCATAGGTGGAAAGACGAAAATTCGTCTAAGTTAGAATCGACGAGAATCACCAAGTGATTCTCGCCGATTCGGCGAGAATCACTTGGGATTCTCGCCGATTCGTCGAGAATCAGAAGTTGATTCTCGCCGAACTCGATCCAGCAACTTCTAAGCAAGCACCTCTGCGTCTAAGTAAGAATCGACGAGAATCACTAGTGATTCTCGTCGAATCGACGAGAATCACTGGTTGATTCTCGTCGTCTCGACCTGGCCTAAAGCAGTGCGTGCAACCAAGGCAAATTCGACGAGAATCATCTTTGATTCTCGCCGAATCGTCGAGAATCACCTTTGATTCTCGGTGACTCGGCGAGAATCACTTTCGATTCTCACCGATTTTGACTTGGCGTTTTTCCGGAACTTCCTGAACCGGATTCTGCCGCTGTTAAATCTCTGGACCGGGATTTGGGGATTTCTATTGTGGGTCCCACAAACGGTCATATTGGAGTTAGCTACAGTATTTATACACGGGTATTTTGAACGGAATACCTAGACAGAAAGAATCCGAGCGAGTGCAACCCTAAAATCGCGAAATCTCTCTGCCGCCTCCGTCGCCGCTCGCGCAAGTCCGTCGCCGCTGCTGATCGCATTTCTTCCCGATCTCCGGCGACAGAAGCTTAGCAAAGCTTGAGTCTCACGTGTCTATCCAGAGATCCCTTGTCTCTCGATTTGTTGACCGGGAAAAACTCCCCCGTCCGAATCGATCGAGACGACCGATCCTAGAGTGACCGTTGGTAGACCTAGTTTGCTTTGCAACGAAGATTGGATCTCAGAAGTACTGCTGCCGCGCATCGTCGTTGCCGTCGATCCCGAACCAAGCCGCCGCTCGGATTGCCGCCGCCGGTTTCGGGAAGATCCTTTCCAAGAGAGACCAAGGTTGTAGACTTTTCGTTGACTTCACGAACACGTCGTCGAACGAAGAGGAACACCGTAGTCTCCAAACGAAGTTTGTATCTCGTGTACATTCCATATTTACTTTTGTTGTAAAGGAACGATTGTTCCGTGTTGTAAGGGTTGGGTGCAACCCGTTTTGTGGGAGTGTTGACTCTCACGTGTGGAAGGGTTCCTTCCGTTAGTGCAGGGATTGGATTTCAATCCCGTTGGAGAAGTGACCGAGTCGTCCCTTGTTGGGGAGATAGGTCGAAGGGGGAAAGTGGATGTACCCAAGATGGGGAACCACTATAAATTGCCTGTGTATTCTGTGTGCTGTGCTTTTTATTTTTATTGTGCAGGTACGTTCGTAAATTCCGCAAAAGCGCTACTCGTCACCTATTCCCCCCCCCCATAGGTGCACATAGCTGACACTAGGTGGACTTTCAGATACTTCTTGTTGTTCTACCACGGCAGCCTGCCCAATGCGTCTCTCCCATCTGTCAAATACGCTCGAGTCCATTTTCTTCAAGTAATGCAGTGGAACTCCTTTACTCATATCATACCTATCTCCGTTTAACTAATTGAGATATAGACTGATGATTCGGCCAAAGCTAGGAGATCTGAGAGTGTCCTTTATCTTCTCAAAAATCAATGCCCCCCAGTTAAATCTTTTTCTGCAGACAATTGCCACAAGGATCTTGAACATGTCCGCAGAGATGTGGTCATGAGAGCCCGGTTTGCATATGAGTACTTTCCCAATGATGTCTGACAGAAGTTTCCCCTCCTCATTCATATCCTTTCGCTTTATCGATCTAGTTCCTCGAGCGAGTCCACAGAATAATAATGTCCTGGTTTTATCCTGTTCCTCCAGATAATCCTCGTGCACAGAGCTAGCGAGCTGCAAGTATTGGGTCAGCTTGCTTCCAGACATCTTGATCTTTGCCCCTGCAACCTTGCTCTTGATGAGAGAGTCTTCATTCCGGAGTTTGGCAGTTGCGAAGAACTCCATCACTTCCTTGTCCAATATTTTACAGGGGTGCTCCAGTATGAATGAGAGTCCAGCCTCTTCAAGCATGATAATGATGTTTCTGAATTCATCAGAAGCATGTGAGAACCCTGTTCGAACCAACTCACAACCAGTGACCAGGCCGACGGTTGTCCTTGGAGCCATTGCAAGACTGAAATCCCAAGACTACGCCTAATCAGGAATCAAGAGGGAAGCTACACTAACAGTAAGTCACTGTAAGGGTGAGAAAGTGGTTACCCAAGAGCGTAGAAGGTGAGAATCGACGGAAACGATGGGAAACCGGAAGACGATTGCGACGTTGGTTGATCGAACCCGCCGAGACTTAGACGAACGCCCTGGACGCGAGAGGAGTGATCTACGGAGGGAAGAATCGGCGAGTTGCCTGCTTGATATCAACGGAAGAGAAAGAGGGATTCCTGCGGTGGTCGACGGAAGGGGAAGAGTCGGCGAGTTTCCTTCGGCGAGTTTCCTTCGGTAAGTTTCCTGCGGAATATGAAGGGTCGGCGGGATTCCTTTGAGATATCGACCGGTTTAACAGGGTTTTAATGGGGTTTCCGTGTGAAGAGCGAGATGCTAAGGATCGGTGGGAATTTGTCTAAGTCGAAATCGAAGGGATTCTTTAATAGGAGTCTACGGGTTAAGAGGCATGCAGGATTCTCGAAGTCTTCTGATGTCAAGTCAATTTAAAAATCTTCTAAATATATATATATATTTCTTAAAGCCAATCTATTTAGGGTTTGAACCGGGCTTTTCCATACATTTCTTGATGTCAATTGTAAGTTGTCGAGATTTCCAATGACGTATCTTCGTTAGTTTTCAGTGAACTGATTTACGCCTGTAGATGTTAGTTCTCGAATCTACCAGTGGAATTACCGATAAATCTTCATTGATGTATCTAAGGTTTATGTTTACCGTGTTAACCTATCCTTAGGTGTACACACATATATGTGTATATATATATATATAAATATATATATATGTAAATGTCGAGACAATATGACTCAAGTCTTGGAGCTGATCAAAAATACCTGGGATTATGAGAGTTAACATTTAGCCCCTCTGGTTAAAACATACCAGGTGCTCAATGTGAGTATGCCCATGTAGATATCACTTCTGTTATTCCAGATGCTTGTTCCAATTCAGTCTTGAAGCATCTACTGTCTAGTTCCCATCATATTTACGGGAACCTAGACTACCCTGCAAAAGAGAGTTACTTTACCTTAGGAACCCAATACATATTGGGTCCTAGGTTCTTGTTAGCATAAACACTCGAATGCCTTCCCTCAGAAATCCTGTCAGGAAGACTACCTCTGCCCAGAAGATGTGGATAGGCCCTTGCCCTTGACACAGAGGGGTTGTGCCAACAGTCTATTGCAAAGTGTCCCACCTTGCCACAGCACCAACACGTGTGAATGTTGTATCTCCGTTTCTGACCTGATCTAGTGACTGAGGTAGTCATGAGCCTAGGTCCAAACGGGATAGATCTGGATCCGCTCCCAAAATTGCCTCTTCCACCGTGACATGTGGAAGGGTAGAAGGAATGCATGTAGCGAGCGTCACGAGGCCTGGGAGGTGGTGCCTTCCTTTCAGTCAGCCCCCTTTCTGAGGCCCCATGAGAACTTACAGCATGACTTCTAACCTCCATTTCCTGTATCCTTGGGTGGAGAGAAGAGTTCTGAGAGCTGATACCAGCAGATTCATGTCGAGTAGGGGCAGTGGCCGAGAATACAAAGGGCTCAGAATGAGCCTTAGGTATTCTCTCATGGGTGGCCATGACGGCCCTTGCACTATGGGTGTCTCCACATGAGGACAGATCACCCTTGCAGTGACCACGATTATTCCTGTGATCATACCTGAAGGCATGATGAGTACCCTTCCTGCTTGGAGCGGGGGGTCGGAATACCGTTTCCCCATTTCTCCATGAATTGATAATTCGGGAGATCCACCCATTTTCTTCCTTTCTCTTCATAGCATCAACCTTGGAAAAGTTAGATACTATCCTTTTCTCATTCTCTAGACTACTCTCTAGATCTGAGATTTTAGAGTCCTTGACCTTGTTGGATGCCAATTGGAGAACCAACAAGATCTTCAGCCGAGCAATCTCCTAAGCTTGCTCTTCAACAAGTAGGTTGCTTTTCTGAAGGGATCTCTTCAGGGAATCAGGATTTTCTGAAGGGAAACAGTTCCTATCTTCAGGAACTTCAAGAGAGACGGGGCAAGATGAAGAAGTTACCTGCTCTTCAGTGTTTTTGTCACTAGCGCCAGTGACCGTTGTGTCATCCTCATCAGAACTGCTTTCCTCAATTTCTTCTTTAGTCTCTAACAAGGACACTGGAGCTCTGATACCACTTGAAAGTCCACCTAGTGTCAACTACCTTCACCTATGGTGGGGGTGGGGGGGAATAGGTGACGTGCATCGTTTTTGCGGAATTAAAATTGTACCTGCACACGAAAATAAAACAGCACAGCAAATAGAGTACACAAGCTATTTATAGTGGTTTCCCGATTTGGATACATCCACTTTCCCCCTTCGACCTATCTCCCAACAAGGGACGACTCGGTCTCTTCACCAACAGGATTGAAATCCAATCCTTGCACTATCGGAAGGATCCCTTCCACACGTAGGAGTCAACACTCCCACACCACGGGTTACACCCAACCCTTATAACTAGGAACCAACGTTCCTTTACAACAAATATGAAACAAGAATGTACAAGAAATACAAACAACTTTTGGAGACTAAGGTGTCCCTCTTCGTTCGATGACGTGTTCTTGAAGTAATCGAAGAGTCCACAACCCTAGATCTCACTTGGAGAGGATCTCCCCGGAACCGGCGGCGGCAAGAAGGGCGGCGACAAGATTCTCGGGAACGGCGGCAACAACGGAGTGCGACTGCTGTACTTTGGAGATTCAAACTTCGTAGCAAAGCTAGCAAGGTCTTCCAACGGCCACACTAGGATCGATCGTCTCGATCGATTTGGACGGGAAAAGTTTTCCCGATCAACAAATCAAGAGACAAAGGATCTCTGGTTAGACGCGTGCGACCCTAAGCTTGGCTAAGCTTCTGCCACCGGGAGATCTGGAAGAAACCATGATCTAGCAGCCGGCGATTGACCAGCACGAGTGGCGACGGCGGCGGCGGAGGTATCGCGATCTAGGTCACGTCGGCGGCTCGGCTTTTTCAAATCTTCTTCGCCCCTCTACTGTTCAAAAGTACGCATGTATTTATACAGTAAAATACTCTTTTATGACCGTTATGGGTCCCACCTGAAGAAACCCTAAAAGCGGTTCAAAATAGAGCCTTAACATTTGATCCGGTCCAGTGGGATCCAGAAAATTGCCCAAGTCAAAATCGGCGAGAATTGAAGGTGATTCTCGTCGAATCGGCGAGAATCAAAGGTGATTCTCGTCGATTCGGCGAGAATCAAAGGTGATTCTCATCGATGTTGACTTGTTTGCACGCTCTGATTTAGCCGGATAAAGACGGCGAGAATCAGCCAGTGATTCTCGACGATTCGGTGAGAATCACTAGTGATTCTCGGCGAATCGGCGAGAATCACTTGGTGATTCTCGTCGATTATGACTTAGCGCCAGAGTCTCACGCTTTGATGTAGCCGGATAGAGACGGCGAGAATCAGCCAGTGATTCTCGACGATTCGGCGAGAATCACTAGTGATTCTCGCCGAATCGGCGAGAATCACTTGGTGATTCTCGTCAATTCACACTTAGACGATTTTTCGTCTTTCCACCCATGAGCTGCTCTTTGACCCATCCTTGCACCTTGTCTGCTCTTGCAATATCACATCCCTGTACTTGAAAATAAGTACACTCCAATAGAGAGAGTGCACGTAGGCCAACACACTAATCTGCTCAACGAGGGATTACGTTGCGCAGACCCGTGTATATTGACCTACTGCACCCTGACATTGGTGTGCACTTAGCGTGGAATAACTGCAAGCACAACTTAAAAGGTTTCATCAAATACATTGTGAATTCATCTTAGCTTGACAGGAGGCTTCGTCAAATCCGAGTAATTGTGGATACATTACCCAACACGCCTCGTGCACTCATAGCACATTATCGGTGTGTCGAGAATTCAGGCCCCACCACTGTCCTCATGACGGCACCATTGAGCATTTAAGAGACTTCCCATAGCCGAAGCCAAATCTCTCTCTATGCTACGATAAAGTCAAGGCGCTCCCTACTGGATACATGCCATTGACTCACTCCAAGTCAAACACAATAAATTGGGTACAGGTTAGCCACATCCCGTTGCTCAAATCGTCAGGATCGCAAGCCACGACGCAGGTCAACCTCCCCTTTCCCATTCACAACACGCATAACCACGTTATGCTCAAGGCTGGCACTCAGGGCCACCATAGCCGAGCAAATTAAGCTCACTCTCCAACATACGCCCCCCAGGTCTCCACGATACATGCCTCAAATCAGTAGCCCTCAGGTCTCTACGAGACAGGCTTCACAACCATACAATGCTCACTGGGATCTACCGCCAGCGGTAGAGCTACTGCCGCGTGGTAAGGGACAAACTATCATTTCTTTCCTTTACTGGGTCTTTTCCTGGAGACCACATCCAGTACTCTCACTACAGTCACCTGCACACCCCACGACTCCTAAATCTATACGATTATCGCAGAGTCTTCTCTGGCATACAAACATATACACATCACCAATGCAGACCAACCCGTCCGGATGGGTTTCACACAACATGTATATTACATACTACGCTTCCGGATCTAAATGCAATACTATGGGGTACACCTATCTACCCGTTAGGAGCACCACTTCCACGTGTTTGTGGAGTGTCTACCCTAAAATGCCAAAACAAACGACTTCACATATCCAAGGAAGAGGATCGTTACCCCTGGAATCTGCTTTGGCGCCATGGGAGACAATCTAGAGGGTTGGAAACGACCGCTCCGGCTTTGCCTCCGTAGATCTGAACTCACCATGCAAATTCGAGCTATGAATCCTTCACGGCGGCTAAAACTCTTCTCCGACATTGCTGCTCCTCCTCCAAGCAATCAGGCCAAGTTATCAACTTCCAAAAGAAAATGAAGGGAAACTGCCGATCCAATGCTATAAATCGAGCTACCGCCGTGCGTTAAATAACTACCGACGCACGGTAACGTTAATCAAAGCAAAGTTTCTCATGCAACCACCCAGGCTTTCCAATCACAGGACAACATGTGGCCACGACGTTACCGCTTTTACTATTGTCGTACGGTAAGTGGCTATCGCCACACGATACCTGGCGTCGGTTACGACGATAACTCCACACGACACCTATTACCGCCGCGCGGTAACAACCCGAGGTTTCTCCTAATATAATTACCCCTGCTACCACTAGCAATAACACTAAAGCCAGGCGGTAGCTACCCAAGAGCCCTTTCAATTTAATTGACACCGCTATCGCCCACGATTTCTCTATTGCCGGGTGATAGCTTCCCGAGAACTCTACTCATTTTCTCCCTCAGTTACCACCGCCTGACAACAGCTTGCTGCCGCGTGGTAAATGATGACTAGTTTTAGTCATCCTTTTTAGGGGTAATTTAGTATTCAAAAAGCCTAATTTTATTTATATTTTATGATTGTTATTTAATGTTTTAATGTTTCTTTACAATATTTTAATTCATAGTGTTATTAGAGTTTTGATATAAAAATCTATATAGTCTTATTATATGTATTATGTTATTATATGTTATGTCATGTTATGTATAATAATTATAGTTAATGATATGTCTTAATATTTTAATTTTAATGTTGTCATGTTTTTTTTATTATTGTGTTTTAAAATCTTGTTTTAATTTTGTTATTTTATGTAGACTAATCCATGATTGTATTGTCTCTTTTTCTTTTGTAGGTTCAAGCCCACCTAGCCTCCTACCCGGCCACTTATCATGCAGCCCTCTTCATTGGTGCAGCCCCTACATGCAGCCCACAACATGGTGCTGCCCCTACATGCAGCCCTTAAAGATTGGAGCAGCCCTTCAACATCCATAAAGCCCACATGATGCAGCCCTCTTTATGTAGCAGCCCGGCCCTCTCCTTGGTGCAGCCCGGCCACCCATTTACTTCAAAAATGCAGCCCACTTCAAAGATAAATGCAGCCCAAGCTCCTCTTCAAGCCCAAAACCGAGCCCATGCATCCAACCACCTTTGCATGGCTCCCCTTTTCATGCATGTCCGGCCACCTCATGCCCTCTCTCCCCTCCTCATTAATTTCCACATGCATGAATCCCCCTTTTCATACATGGCCGGCCACATTCCTTCCCCTTCTTTTATTTCTTGTTTTTATTATTCTACATTCAACCCCTCTCTCTCTCTCTCTTTCTTTATTTCTTATTCATCCCCCTTTTTTATTTTATATTTTCCAAATCATTCCCTTAAAGTCCATGCATTGAACCTACCTCTTTCTCCCCACCTAATTAAATGTCATGCATGAACATTCTTCCTACACATGGCCGGCCACCCCCCTTAGCCTTCTCCTCTTCATTTCTTTCTAGATCCTTCTCCCTCTCCTATAAAAGCCACCCCATCCCTCAAGCCAAGGGATAAAAAATTTGGAGAAAAAAGTTTCAAGTTGAATGTGAGTTGGAGAGTAGAGAGTGGAGAGTATTTGTGAGTTGATTTTAGTTTTATTATTGTATTAGTTTTCTTTTCAATTAGTGCAAATTTTCTTTATAGCATAATCTTGTCCATTTTTATTTTGTGTACTCCTTTTTGCAAGTAATGAAAATATTTCTCTCTTCTCTTTATTTTGTTGTTTCCTTTTGCAATATGCATAGCTAATTCCCTCTTAGCATTTGATCATGAGGATCCATGATTTGAAATGAGAATTATTTTTATTTCATAGTTTTATTTTTGCGTAATTCTACTCGGTCCTTCTTTGAATAATTATTGTGTCGACTCCGTATTTCTGGTATACGGTAGTAGGCTTATGATCTCATATTCGAGTAGCCGAGAGGCTCGTGGATGTGAAAGATCACTCAAAGAAGGAAGGAGTTGAACTCAACCCTAGAGATAGGACGACGTAAATCCTCCGGATTGGAGTCAAATCCAATAGTGCGGATCATCTCGATAATGCAACTTTAGGCTTCTTTGGTTTGTAAAGAGATTTCGATCAAAGAGTCTATAAGTTAGGAGACCTAATGCTCTAGCGAGATTTTGTCTTATTTTCGGATCCGTCACGGCCGAGTTGGATTTGCAAATTTAAAACTATGCCCTTTTATTTTCTCGTTTCATTTCATGGTGAATCAATGATCGAATGCTAGCCTTTTTTATATAAGTTTTCGTCTCGCAATTTATCGTTCACTTTACTTTTAAAAGAATTCTCAAAATCCCATTAGTTTTCCGGTAGGATAATAGTTAGAGCGTGAGTAGAAGTAATTGACAGCCCCGTGTTTAAATACGACCTTGGTACTACGATTCGACAGGTATGCTTGCCTGTTCGGGTTTTGGCCCACCAAGTTTTTGGCGCCGTTGCCGGGGACTTGTTCGTCAATATTTTGAAAACGCTTACGCTATTACTTCTACAAAAATAAAAAAAATAAATTTATTTTTAATTTTTCGCTTTCTTTTTGGTAACAGTTTTTCTTTATGGAATCGTCTTTTTTTGGCGCATTTTGTAATTTTTGCGGGTCGCTTGACCACTTTTATTCTGAATGTCTTTCAGGACCCCCTCCCTCTTTTGATTTCAATTTTTATGGAGCAAGTCAAAGTGGCCAATTTGACCCTTACTCCAATTTTTATCCTACTTGGGAGATGGGGAACCCGTCTTATTTTTCTTATGATTTTGCCCCGCAAAGCGCCGCGGCTCTAAATTTTAATTCAATCGATAATGGGTATTTTGAATTGCAAACTTCTATTGATAATATTAATTCGCATTTAAAGACCATTATCGATTATTTTTCTCGTGAGGCCGCTTCGTTTTCTTCGTCTTCTTCTCCGTCTCCTCCAATTTCTTCATGTAATGAGTCACCGGATATCCCGGCGTACCTTTTTCCTCTCGAGGAGGATAACTATTTGGATATTCCAGATTGTTTCCTTCCTCCTTTGGATGACACCTCTATGGATATTCCGGCATGCTTCTTACCCGTTGAGGATGACGAGACGTCTCTTATTTCTTTTTATGAAGACGTTTGTGATTCCATTTTAATTTCAACTTCCACTGTTCCAAATTTTCCTAGTTTTAGCGAATCTTCTTCTTTTATTTTAGATACTTCTTCTTTAGTTCTTTCTGCCCCCCCTCCTCCCAAAATTTCCCAAGATTCTCTTTCTCCTTGTGAAATTTTCGTTAATGAAACCTCTTTTTCACCTTCTTTTATTCTTCTTTCTATTTCTTCTTCTTCTTTCTCTTCTCCTGTTGACGACCCCTTCTTATTTACAGCGGAGTTCTTCTATAACTCCATCTGTTCCTTTTTGGGCGTCATTCCCTTGAAGATTCCACCGCATGTCGGTGCCATTCTTCACTTCTTCTTTTTTTTAATTTACTCTCCTAAGCGCATTCTTAGGGAGTTACCACTGCACTTCACTTTTTATTTTCCATTTAGCTAACCATTAACGTCGGGCTCAACCGACGTTAAACAAAGAGCGCTCTTGGGAGGCACCCCTTGCTTATCCTTTTTGTTATTTCTTTTTCTTTTTGTTTGCTTATTGTGTTTTGCAGGAATAAAACCTCCGGCGGTTCGTTTGGCTCCATCATTTTTTTTCTCTTCCTTAGGCCTGAGCCGGTGTCCAGCTTAAGCATGGGGGAATGAAATCTGCATTCGGCCTTACGAATCCGGGGAAGTCGTTTTCTTTTTAAGTATTTACTTTATTGCACCCCCTCCCTTTTCTTCTCCTTTTTTCGTTTTTATTTTTCTTTTGCATTGAGGGCAATGCAAAACTTAAGCATGGGGGAGGGTTTAGATTCTTTCTTTTTTTTTTCTTCTTTCCTTTAGAAAGAAAAATGCTTTAAAACAAAATTCAAAAAAAATTAGTATAGTTATATTAAGCCTTTTTATTGTTTTTATTTAACTATTTCAAAAATCCAAAAATAAAAATTGCTAAAATCTATTTGAAAAACAAAATCTAAAATTATTTTCTATCTTTATTTTTATGTTTCTTCTAGTGATGTGTAGGCCCGTGCGGTTCCTTAGTTCTATTTAGATTTCTTTGAATTGTTTTTCTAAATTTATCAGTTTAACATAGCTTAGTTGTACTAGTTTCTTTTTCTTAAATATAGGCATCCGGTTTTTTTCGTTATAAGCTAGCAACATGTAGTTATGTCTTTTTATTCGGTTAGTTGCTTACGAATGGTTGCTAGGTATCATTAGTTCTTTTTCACTTGCGAGGTAGTCTTTCTTGGTGTCTAGAACTTGTACCAAGCTACTCTCGAAGCATTTGCGCCGTTTTTACGTTTTTTAGAAATGATTTAGGCCACCACTTGAATAGTTTGAGCTTTTCTTGCCCACCAAAAACAAAACCCTTGCAAAACAATTTTGGGCCTTTTCTTTTTTTTACTTGTTTTAGCTCCACCTTTCATTTCATTATATTCACCAAATCCAAAAATCTTTCCTATTTTTGCACTATAAATTTGAGCTTAAAAATTATTTTTTGTGGGAAGGGTCTTATTTTTGAAATGAATAGGAAATTCTCAAGCTTATTTTTGGAGCTTTCTTATCCAATGCTATTCAAAAGAAAAAAATTGAGAAAGAAAAAAATATATATCATTACAAAATCAAAAAAAAAAATGAATGCAAAAAGTTTATATTTGGCCAAGTTTATAAAAGAAAAATTTTCATGGCCTTGTTTTTGTAGTTTCATATTGGAGAAATGACATACTCGTTATTTCTCATTTTTTAATGCTATGTTTATTTTTGAGCTCACCTTGGTTTAGTGCCTAAAACCTTCATGTTTATCTTTGATTCCACTTCCTAATCATTTACCTAAGCCAAGTTTTAATGCCTAGTAGAAGTCCTATTGATCTTAGAACGTAAATTCACGTAGTGGAGAAAGTGTGAACGTACAAGCCTATGGCCACCATCATTGATGGATTTCTTTGGAGGTTATCTTGGAGTGTTTTAGGGTTAATGTTTATCTAGCAACCGAGTAGTTTGTTAATGCGCCGTTTATTTAGAACTTCTACTTTTGCTTTTCTTATTTTCATTAATTTTGGATACCTTGTTTTAAGATTTAGAAATGTGTAAATCTTCTTTATGTTCTAATGATATTTTTAGGTCTCTACTTTCAGGTTTTCTATTGTAAACTTCTCACCCCACTAGTTGTTAACATAGGAATTAGGATAGTTTAATTTTTCATGTTTTGTTTTTCTTAATTATGAAACCTAAATTAGCTTTGTTTATTTTCTATTTCCTACCCTAGTTTTTATTTCTATTTGCTTGAGGGCAAGCAAATGTCTAAGCATGGGGGAATTTGATGACTAGTTTTAGTAATCCTTTTTAGGGATAATTTAGTATTCAAAAGCCTAATTTTATTTATATTTTATGATTGTTATTTAATGTTTTAATGTTTCTTTACAATATTTTAATTCATAGTGTTATTAGAGTTTTGATATAAAAATCTATATAGTCTTATTATATGTATTATGTTATTATATGTTATGTCATGTTATGTATAATAATTATAGTTAATGATATGTCTTAATATTTTAATTTTAATGTTGTAATGTTTTTTTTATTATTGTGTTTTAAAATCTTGTTTTAATTTTGTTATTTTATGTAGACTAATCCATGATTGTATTGTCTCTTTTTCTTTTGTAGGTTCAAGCCCACCTAGCCTCCTACCCGGCCACTTATCATGCAACCCTCTTCATTGGTGCAGCCCCTACATGCAGCCCACAACATGGTGCAGCCCCTACATGCAGCCCTTAAAGATTGGAGCAGCCCTTCAACATCCATAAAGCCCACATGATGCAGCCCTCTTTATGTAGCAGCCCGGCCCTCTCCTTGGTGCAGCCCGGCCACCCATTTACTTCAAAAATGCAGCCCACTTCAAAGATAATGCAGCCCAAGCTCCTCTTCAAGCCCAAAACCGAGCCCATGCATCCAACCACCTTTGCATGGCTCCCCTTTTCATGCATGGCAGGCCACCTCATGCCCTCTCTCCCCTCCTCATTAATTTCCACATGCATGAATCCCCCTTTTCATACATGGCCGGCCACATTCCTTCCCCTTCTTTTATTTCTTGTTTTTATTATTCTACATTCAACCCCTCTCTCTCTCTCTTTCTTTATTTCTTATTCATCCCCCTTTTTTATTTTATATTTTCCAAATCATTCCCTTAAAGTCCATGCATTGAACCTACCTCTTTCTCCCCACCTAATTAAATGTCATGCATGAACATTCTTCCTACACATGGCCGGCCACCCCCCTTAGCCTCCTCCTCTTCATTTCTTTCTAGATCCTTCTCCCTCTCCTATAAAAGCCACCCCATCCCTCAAGCCAAGGGAGAAAAAATTTGGAGAAAAAAGTTTCAAGTTGAATGTGAGTTGGAGAGTAGAGAGTGGAGAGTATTTGTGAGTTGATTTTAGTTTTATTATTGTATTAGTTTTCTTTTCAATTAGTGCAAATTTTCTTTATAGCATAATCTTGTCCATTTTTATTTTGTGTACTCCTTTTTACAAGTAATGAAAATATTTCTCTCTTCTCTTTATTTTATTGTTTCCTTTTGCAATATGCATAGCTAATTCCCTCTTAGCATTTGATCATGAGGATCCATGATTTGAAATGAGAATTATTTTTATTTCATAGTTTTATTTTTGCGTAATTCTACTCGGTCCTTCTTTGAATAATTATTGTGTCGACTCCGTATTTTCGGTATACGGTAGTAGGCTTATGATCTCATATTCGAGTAGCCGAGAGGCTCGTGGATGTGAAAGATCACTCAAAGAAGGAAGGAGTTGAACGCAACCCTAGAGATAGGACGACGTAAATCCTCCGGATTGGAGTCAAATCCAATAGTGCGGATCATCTCGATAATGCAACTTTAGGCTTCTTTGGTTTGTAAAGAGATTTCGATCAAAGAGTCTATAAGTTAGGAGACCTAATGCTCTAGCGAGATTTTGTCTTATTTTCGGATCCGTCACGGCCGAGTTGGATTTGCAAATTTAAAACTATGCCCTTTTATTTTCTCGTTTCATTTCATGGTGAATCAATGATCGAATGCTAGCCTTTTTTATATAAGTTTTCATCTCGCAATTTATCGTTCATTTTACTTTTAAAAGAATTCTCAAAATCCCATTAGTTTTCCGGTAGGATAATAGTTAGAGCGTGAGTAGAAGTAATTGACAGCCCCGTGTTTAAATACGACCTTGGTACTACGATTCGACAGGTACGCTTGCCTGTTCGGGTTTTGGCCCACCAGTAAACCCTAGTCATATTAACACGACGCTCTCAACATTCTGGATGCTAACACTGGAGCTATCGCTGCGCGATAGCTGTTATCACTGGGTGATAGCTTCCAGAAGCAATTTCCCGCCTCTTATAAAATTGGAGCGTTACTGATGATTTTCTTTTGCTAACAAGTAATAACTCAATGCGATTTCATTCTACATTCTAGTATAACTATGTAGGTGGGCATAAGCTAGATTGAATTAACATTCAGGCAAGTGCACCTATCAATCATAGTATAGGAGAAATCTATATCTCGTGTCTTATTCCACAGGGCCATTTCAAATATTCGTACTCACCCTCACTCTATTATCATACCTATAAGTAAAATTGATATCTAAACTAAATTGACCTAACTATAACTATTTGGATAATTCAATATTGGAGAAGTAAATATGGTAAAAAGCAAGAAGCTTACGAGCTTTTACATGAACAAACATCATTTATTAACTCAATTCTAATTAATCATGAAAAAATAATACTATCAAATTCGTTGTAATGTAAAGGTTAGCGTTCATCAAATTCTCTCTCGAGCAATTCCAATCCTAAACCTAAGCTAGTAAATTTTCTCTCGAACAATTTACAACACTCAAGTTCACATTAAGTAAAATACCCTAATTACTACATAAATTCATGAAACCTTATCTCTAAAATACCATGAATCCATTTACTCGTATTCCAATTTTCCAAACAACATATCTCTCGATCATGGGGTTTGATTCACAAATAGAATAACACCACAATATGGACATACAAATATCATCACAAACAACAAATTTCTCAATCTATAAGTTTGCAAATTATGTAAAGCAAAGAAGCAATCCATAACGAAAATGAAACCCTTTGTTTGTAAGCCTAAATACGAATAAAATACCACGAATTTGATGTAAACAAAGCGATACATGATTACTAAATCGTTCAAATATAAGTTCATGCAAATTAAAAAATAAACAAAGTTGAATGACCAAGAGAAAGGAAAGATTAAAAGGGATTAATGAAAAATTAAATGCATACAAAATACCCTTCAAATGCTCCTTCTCTTGGATGCTCCACTTCGTGCTCCAGAAGTTCTCCAATTCCAAAATGATCCAAAAGTTCTACTATAATTTTTCTACAGGAATTATATAGTCCCTTTGCAAACAGGTCGGACATGGGTTCCAACACAGTCGTGTGTCAGGCCATGTTGACGGTTCCTAGGCGGTTCCCCACGAACAGGCGTGTCTGGTAGTGGGCCGTGTCAGATGACACGGGTACTGACACGGCCGTGTTGTTCTTTATATTCTCCAAACACGGGTTGGTCGGCAGTCGTGTTCAAATATGACACGGGTAGGCACACGGGCGTGTTCCTGTGCATTATTAAGTATTTATCGAAGGCAAATACCACTGCTAGGAGTTCTTTTTTTGTAGTTGTATAATTCTCCTGTACATTATTAAGTATTTTGCTAGCATAGTATATAAGATGAAAGTGTTTGTTTCGGCGTTGTCCTAAAACAGCCCTTACCGCAAAACTACTAGCGTCACACATGATCTCAAATGGTTGATTAAAATCGGGCGCGATCATAATAGGAGAATTAATTAATCTCTCTTTAAAAAACCCAAAGGCATGTAGACACTCTCGTTCAAAAATGAAAGGTGTGTCTTTTTCTAATAGCCTGGTAAGTGGTTTAGCAATTTTAGAGAAGTCTTTAATAAACAAACGGTAAAATCCCGCATGTCCAAAGAAACTTCTCACTGCCTTGACGGAGGTTGGCGGTGGTAACTTTTTGTGGTCTTAATTTTCGCTCTATCTACTTGGATTCCTTGGCTTGAGATTTTATGGCCAAGCACTAACCCTTCCCTGACTATGAAATGACACTTCTCCCAACTAAGCGCTAGGTTAGTCTCCTCACACCTCCTAAGAACTTTTTCTAAATTCTCCAAACATAGATTAAATGAGTCGCCAAAAACAGAAAAATCATCCATAAATACTTCCATGATATCATCAACATATTCATTAAAGATAGCTAGCATGCACCTTTGAAAAGTGGCGGGTGCATTACATAACCCGAATTGCATACGTCTATAGGCAAATGTACCGAATTTAAGACCCCCTTTTTTTTCTCTTAAAACCCCGGGGTCTTATGCCCAGAACCGCCGCCTTGCGGTGACACCTTCGCACCCGGGAAGCTCGTCACTACAAGACGCCGATCCTACCGGACAAATCGATCGCAATTGTAGCAAAAGTAGTAGTGCAAGAGAAGATAAGTCCACAACAAATGACATATATATAAAATCTCCACGAAGGGAGTGTCCACAGAATATTAAAGAGTACAGAAATAAAGGGCTTAAGCCCGGGTACATCAATATCCTCACTGCAGATCTCTCATGCGGAAGCAAAATAAAACAACTACTAGAAGTCGGAACTCACGGTCCCTGCTGGCTGTACTCCTGAGCTAGACTGCCCTGTCTCCAATCGCACCGGTCTCCTGGGCTGCTCCTCCATACTCGGCTCCACGATCCCCTAATATGATATGGTTCGAAAACCGTTAGTCTATAAGACTAAGCCCTATCATCCCCCACCCCTTCCCCCATGCTCTCAGGAACCGAGCGGGGAGTAAGAAAGGAAAGGACGTGAAAGTGGAGAGAAATCAAAAACAGGTGACAGGGGGACCTAGCTAGCAATTTATAATCATGTTGTAATAGGTAAAGTAAGAAAAGAATTTAACCTTCACTTATGTGAGTACACATAAGCCAAGGGATCTTCTACAAGGCTCCCATCGTATAAAATGTCCCGTACCACTTTATACGTTGGGGTGTCGGTTGTCACAAGCAGTATATATATATATTGAAATAACCTTAATTTATAAACTTGCCCACACATGCTTATAGATCAAGGGGTCGTTTTGCAGGGCCTAATGTATAAGCATCCCATACCACTTATACTTTAGGTGTCAGTGGTTAAATGAATCGATTATGCTATGACATGCAAGTGGGTATGATGGAACATGCAAGTGCAACACACACCCGACTATGTGCACACAGACCTTTAGCTCCCCATTTCGGAGCCGTTACCTCCCAGGATACCTCCGTAGTGGCAGACGGAAGCGGTGGGTTGGGCCTCGCCCACGTCAAAACCAGTAAAAGTACTACCGGTCTGACCTATCGTACGCCTCAACGCTTGGTGCACTAAGCAGACTACTGCGTACTCTTGCCGACTGGACTGCCGGACTTAAGTTTGGCGAAGTGTAAAACCACACTTGTCGAGTCATCGTATTGGTGTAGGTGCATCGACTAACCCATACCAAAGACCCACCACCTTAACTTTATTCCTTTCATGCACATGCAAATTTATCGTAACAGTACCGAGCCAAAGCTCCCCGAACCATCCTGTCCGTCACAAATATCAACCGAGCCAAAGCTCCCCGGACCATCCCGTCCGTCACAAATATCAACCGAGCCAAAGCTCGCCGGACCAAAACATCCGTCTCTCAACCATCCAAGACGAAGCTTCCAAATCATCTTCCTGTGCTATCTGTGTTCGTGAAATATGCAATCCCTAATTACCAAGTTACTCTTTTCAACTTGTTAGTTCAGTTTACGTTAACCCAGGACTGCCCCCGGTATTCCCTGTGAATGGCTCTCAAGGGGCACTATGAACTATGTTGGGATTACGCCCAACGTTCCCTTTCACAAGGTACTTATTATTATTGGTTGATTTCCCTTACCCATTACCTTCTCATATTGCGATAGGCTAATCTTAAGGTAGTTTAGACCTTTCACTCTCGCGGGAACGACGATCTTTCGTCGCACTCGCGTACCTTCTAACACACATCAACTCGATTCCCACCACTCCTTAGAACTTTCTATGGTGACTCATCTACTTTCATTCAAACAATTCAATACGACTAACTCTACACTATTCCAACTCTTATCCTAATACAACTTTCCTCCAAATTACTATTTGCAGACAACCCTATACTAAGTGACGTTCATGATAAGATGTCCATCAGGTTTTCATCCGAATGACCTAGGATTATTACTGGAGTCCTATCATGACATAAATGATTTAATTCCAGAATATTGTATTTTCCACAATTAATCTTCTATTTAAATAATTTCTTACAAGAGCCAATTATAGTCAAGTTGATCATGAAGTATACATTTTAGACATGATTAATGTTTCATAAATTCATGATAATATTCCATATATCCAAAAGTGACAATTTCCAAATTTAACATTTTCTACAAACATTTAAGTGTCCTAAAATTATTTTAGCAGTAATTCCCATATTCCAAGATTTGTAAATCAACTACTTGAAATTATCATCCAAATAATTTGAGTTAAATATATTACACTACTACAGTCCTAAAATCATCACTGGCCAAGTTTCATGATTTTGCACAGAATATTTAATTCTAAATAAATTCAATACAAAAATCTACAAAGGGCATAATTGTGAATCAAGTACTATGAATATACTTCAGAAATTCCTAAATAAATTCCTAAAAGTTGATATCATCCTAAAATCATCAGTGGCCAACAATCACAGTTTTTACAAGTTAAATTATTTTTTAAATGATTTATTTACCAAGTATGACCTTTACAAAATTTATGAAGGAAGCAACATATAAAGTCCTTTAAAAATTATAATAAAATTCAGAGACCTTTATTTATGTCAAAAACCTCTACTGACCAAATTTTACTAGATTCCATTTAACTCAATTAATCAAATTAAATCAAATACTAAATTGGACACTTTGATATTTAACACAGGAATTACCATGAATATAATCTATAAAATTCCACTAAAAACATTTTGTGGTTCAACCCACCCTAAGATTTATTCTACCCCATCTTCACAATTTTTAGAGGATGTTAAGTTACTTGTTTTGACCTAGTAGTGCTTCTACCCTAAAACTAGGGTTTGACTTTTGAGGTACTTAACTACTTCAAAATTCCCTAACATTTCAACCACATGCTTAAATATATCTAAGCTAACTCTCTACTGAATTACAAGGCCATACAAGGGCATTTGCTCCTATGTCCTTCACAACCCCCCTAAAGGTCCTTCCTTAGGGTGTGAACTTGGGTCCAAGGGTAAGTCAACCCTAATACATCCATCTTTCCCCAAAGAGGGGAGGGTACTTAAGGTAATACTAAGTCAGTGGTCCAAGAGGGCTGTGCATTCAATATTTCATTGTTTTCTTCTTTTTGGCTATAAGCACATCAAGCCCTTTACAAGCCAACACATGCAAGGGGTTTCCCTAACTTGCTGTGGTCCATATGGGCTGATAATTTAACCATGCCTTGATAATGTCCTAATGGACATGCCACCAAAAATTGGGGCCTTTTGGAGTTGAACTACTCCAAGAATCACCTAAACAAGCCTAGGGGTAATTTGGTAATTTCCCCCTGACTTTAATTCCAATTAATCCCATTTTTGGGCAGGGCCTAAATATGCCCTAAACCAGTTACTTCCCAAAATCCCAGGTCATTTGGGCCTCTGGTTGGGCTTGGGCATCTCTTCCAATTTCTGCATTTTTGTTATTTGCAGCCCAAGACCATTCACCTCTTTCAGATCTTGCAAGTGAGATATCTCCACATGCAAAGGGATAAATTGTCTACTTTGTTACCATACGTCTAATATACTCCTAAGGGTAGGCCACCAAAATTTGGTGCATTTTGGAGTTGATATGCTCCAAAAATCAACAAAATTTAATTTATAAAATTCTGACTAAAACTATTGAATTATTTTCCCCACAAATTCCCATTTTTGGGGAGGGCCTAGATATGACTAATAAAACTACATGCCCAAAATTTCAGCCCATTTGGACTTAGGGTTTGGGCAGGGTACTCAGTTTAGGTTTCTGACCTACCTTAGGACCAGCCCTAGTAAAATGGCTTTATAGGGCAGTAAGATTAACCAAAAATTATGTGTAACATAGCAAATTAAACGTAATTCAAGATCTACAATTTTAATGTTGAATACATTTTATGAAAAAGAGTGTAAGTGCCCTAAATATGGACATGCAAAAGTCAGATATAAAAGACATAAAAATAGCACTATTCATGTAATTAAATAATTCCTGGATTAATATTTTTGCATGGCACGGATCTTGACGCCAACGGACGGCTGCTGCTTATCTTCTCCAAATCGCCTGAATTCCAGCCCGAGTTTCACGAGGGCTTTCCCGGCGGCTACCGGCGGCGCCTCCACCGGCAAACTTCGCCTCCCCCCTCACGGTGGTGGGGGCAACATTTTGCCGGCGGTTAGGACGGCGGGAGGTGGCGGCGCCACCTCACCTGAAAGCTCCAAAACCGCCATTAATGGGGAAAACGAAAAACTGGGCTCGGGCTCTTTCGAACCCGTACCCTACCCTAAACATTCCTAAGATCTAGGCATGAAGAGAGAGGTGAGGGAGGACCTTCCCGACGACTTTGCGACGTGAGGAGCGGCGGGGGACCATTGCGGCGGCGGCGGCGCTTCTCCCTCGGTTTCACGGCTCCAGCTCGGGCTCAGCTCCAAGGCTCGGTTTCTCTATCTCTCTCTGCTTCTCTCCTTGTCCCGAGGGTGATGCAGTGAAGGGGGAAAAAGGTGCGGAGATGAAGTATAGGGGGGTGATAATTCCTAAGTGCAAGGTGGCGGGTTTGCTTTGTTCTTGTCACCATGCATGCATGGGTGGGCCCCACTCCATCCACCTCCTCCTCCAAGACTCCAGGGGTCGGCCAGCCCAAGTGGGGGCTGATGGCATGGGTCTAAGTGGCTCATTCCACTAAACACCCTTAAATATACCCTTTCTCTCTCCTAATTATTCTTTAATTTTTTTTTGAGATTCTCTCTCTCTCTCTCTCCTATTCACTAAGTTGGCTAGTCAATCTTCTAGTCTATTGGCAGCCCACATGTTTATTTCATCCACCAAAACATGGTTAGCCCAAGTGAGTTGGGCTTGAGCTTGAGTTAGCCCATTTGGGCTAGCTTGACCCAAACCTAGGCTAGGGTTGACTTAGGTCAATTTGGTCTTTGAGGATGGCCCAAATGGGTCCTTGGTGACCCATTGGCCTCCCCTAAGGCCTAGGTAGGGTTGTATTGGCCCTTTGGAGGTCACTTGACCCTTAAGCAGGGTACCTTGACTACTTTAGAGCTAGAGTTGACTTTGGTCAACTTAGCCTTTTTGATTGGTCCCAATGGGTCCTTGGTGACCCTTTGGCCTCTCACTAGGGTTATGAAGGTATGTGTGGGGTCCACTTGGCTAAGGGAACTTCAATTGGCCCTTGTGTAGGTCAGTTTGACCCAATGTAGGTTAGGTTGACCCATTTAGGGTTAGGGTTGACTTTGGTCAACTTAACCCCTTTGACTGCCCTCCATGGGTCCTTAGTGATCTAATGGATCTTACAATGGGTTGATGAGACCATGGTGGGGTCTTGAAGTCTTGGTGAAGCCCCATGGTTATCTTAAACTAAGGCTCAGGAATTTACTATTTGCAGACCATAGTGGTCTCACCCACATTCTTACGTTTTTCTTGGTCTTCTTGGGCTTCCTAGGGTTTTGTCATGATCTAGTCATGACCAAAACCACTCTTAGGGGTCCAGGTGGAAATGAGATGTTACAAATCCCAATAAACAAAACAAAGATTGTTAAAATTCAACAAACCACAGACGCCCCCTTGGATACCCTGTTGAAAACTCAACAAACCGAAGGAGAATACGCCCACTTATAATGTTGAAAGTCTTCCCGGATCGTGGAGTTAGCAGGGGTTATCTCAACAAAGCAGTAACAACCAGCAACACATGCAGCACAAGCTTTTTTATTGATCAAGAGCAAACTTCTTTACAAGGCGAGACATACATGGCGAGACATGCTTCACCAAAACCCAACACCGGGAGAGCAGAGACAGTTACAAAGACAAGAAAAAAAAACAAGCCGCGCGGACTCAATCAACAAGCCGCCGACCTACTGCTGTGGAGTCCGCCCAGTCCGCCAGGTCGCCAGACCGCAACCCAAGCCGCGCGGACTCACCCTTACTCCAATGCTTAGATCTTCACCGCCGGTCTGCACGCCGCCAGACAGCACAAGCTGCGTCACCGAATGGAACAGTCCGCCTGAAGCAGGCGACTTCCTGAACCCCGAACCAAGTCGCCAAAGAGAAGACCGCCTGGTCGCTATCCGCGACCTGCTGTTTACCGCATGTTGCTTAACCGCAGAGTCCGCACTGTCCCTGACCGCAATCAGAGCCAAGTCCTGGCTTTCCAGCGCTATCCGCACAACCTGCACAGCATAACCGGGTCAACTCTCTATCCGCGCGGACACGAAGTCCAGACCGCAGCAACTTACGCGAGCTCAATTACTGTTCACTTACTTCGGTCTAGGTTCCTCTACATTTCCTGATGTGACATGAGCCCTATTTATAGGCACGACGATGAGTATGGTCACCGCCCTGGCCGATAGGATCACCGCCACAACCCGCAGCTAGAACAATTGTGTCCGCACAGCCCGCGGACACACATACTAGTTCGCCGCTCCTGTGCAGATAGCCAGTCCGCCCAGCTTCTCCAAGGCCGGACTCCAATATCCAGCCCGCCTTGCCGCCAGAGGCCAAGCCAGGACCCCCACAGCCGGACTCCACAACAGCCGTGTCCGCCATTCTGCGGACAAGGCATCAGCCCGCAAAAACCGAGCCCGCAGCCTCGCCATCAAGACGCCTGCCGGACTCAGCGGACACCCGGCTTTCGTCCGCATATCCCAAGTCCATTGCCTAATCACCAAGGCATTGCCGGACTTCGCGAACACACCGATCCAGTCCGCGTACACAGCGAACTCCAGTCCGCAACTCCCGAGTCCATAACCTCATCACAAGGCTAAACCGGACTCAGCGGACTCTGGCACCAGTCCGCACGCTCCTGCACAAGCAATCCTCCAGTCCGCATATCCCCAAGCTAGCAAACAAGGCAACATCACTTCTACTAAGCTTGGCGGACTGAGAAACCAGCCCGCGCTCCACTGCGCGATCTCCCCGGACTGAGCCACCTGGACTTGGTTCAATTCCCACCAAGTCCAGTCCGCTGGCCACAAGGGCCAGTCCGCACTTACAGGCGGACACTGGATCTAGCCCGCGATACCGGGCGACCTCCAGTTTCTGTCCGTGCTGACCGGCGGTCTCCGCGGCTTCCACTTGCCGCTTCACTAGAGCAAGACCAAGACATCTGCCAAACCGGTCTGCCGAGCTCCAGTTCTTCAGTCCGCTTCAAGCCGGACTCCGCGGATAACATTCCTATCCGCCCGGTTACTTTCTGGGAGTAAACCGCCTGCTGAGCATACACTGGCCTGTCAGACCGCCGCTGCTGTCCGCGTAGTCCGCGCGAACAGACCGCCCAGGCCGTCACAGAGCAAACCGCCTGCAACATCCCTGCCGACCTAGCAGTCCGCCAACCCAGTCCGCGTAGTCCGCGCGGATAGGTTTCCCAAGCCTTCCATTCACCCACTTTCACTTCACAGAATTCAACACTCCCCCTTGAAGTGAGAAGTGGTGAATAACTCCAGCAGCTCCCGTAACCTTGCACCTGGTCCTTCCGATAGCATCTACGAAGAGATGTCCAAGACATAGTCCTCGCCCCGCATATCATGGACCATGAGGGAGCCCTCCAGCATCTCCCAAAAGGAGCCATGCTTCCCTCTGCCTTCTTCAGCTTCAACCTCCACTCATGCATCACAGGAGTATCACCAACTTCCTTGGACCCAGAAGCCCAAGCCTCGTTGCCTCTGAGAGAAGTCACCTCTTCAGACTTGGTGTCAACCACCTCCTTGATTCTAGTGGGGTCATCACAGCCAGAAGTACCTTGCTCGACCTGAGGGCTAACAAGGAAACACGGGACCAAGTCCACCGTGTTCCCTTCACAATATCGAGCTGGTGGCTTACTGATCCTCTTCGATCTCCGAAGAACCTGATCATGGCTAACCACCTCCGCTGCTTGTGAACCAGCTCCGTTCCCAGGCAAACCCGGAACAATGCTCCCTTTGCTCCCTGAACAAGACGCCTCCTTACTGGAACCAAAAGCATTTGGAGCAACGCTCCCCCTGCTACCTGAACCAGAAGACTCCCCTCTTGAACAAGAACTGCCTGGAACATCGCTCCCCTTGCTTCCTGAACCGGAAGCCACCGCCTTCGAGCCAGAAGGTCCTGGAGAATCGCTCCCCCTTCTTCCCGACTCTGACGCCTTTGCCCCGGAGCTAGAACAACCTGGAGCACCTGGTGACTCAGTCAACTCCACTTCCTTAGCAACAGCCTCCTTCAGCCCACCATCTGACCTGCTTATCTCTAGCTCCACATAAGAGCTACCCCAATACGGCGTCAACTCATCAAAAACAATGTCTCTCGACACTATGAGTTTCTTCGTCGCAGGATCCATACACCTCCATCTTCTTCTCTGCTCATCATACCCAACAAAGACTAGCTTTGTTTTGAGAGCACCCGGAGTGTGTATATAGCAGGTAGATCCAAACACCCGAAGGTGCTTCACTGAGGGCTTCACTCCGAACATTAGCTCATAAGGAGTCTTCATTATGATCAGACTAAGAGGCATCCGGTTGATGACATGAGCAGCACAGGCTATTCCCTCCGCCCAAAGAGCCTTCGGAACGCCTTTACTCCGAAGCCAACACCTGCAGGTCTCCGTTAACCAACGGATCATCCGAGCTGCAATACTACCCTGTTGTGAAGTATGTCCACAAGAAAGCTCCATCCGGATCCCTTGCTTCCTGCAAAAGCGTGAGAACTCGGTTGAGCCAAACTCACCACCGAAACTTTTCCTCAACACCTTGATCCTCCGGCCGAGCTGGCCTTCGACAAGCTTCTTGAACTCCACAAACAAGCGTACCATGCTGGACTTCGTCTTCATAAAGTATACCCAAGTATACCCAGAATAGTCATCAACCAAGATCAGCATGAACCTGCTGCCTCCAAGACTGGCCGTGACAGTCGGTCCCACCAGAGCACAATGGACAACAGCCAATGGTGCATTACTCCTGGATTGTGCTTTGTCAACCATGAAGCGATAGACTCCACTCTCCTGACATCCCGCACACCCCCGACCATCGCCATAGGATGACAATCTAGGCAAGCCTCTTACGAGTCTTCTTTCCGCCATTGCTTTCAGCTTGTCCATCCCTACATGCCCCAGTCTTTCATGCCAGATAGCAGCACTATCCTTGGCATCCAGCCGATCAGATTCAGAACTAGTTGAAGTCCCAACTACGTTCTTCTCCTCCCTCCCTACCAGAGCTACGTTCGCCGAGAGCAAGACAACCTTGCAGTCCTTCCGAAGATGACCTTGCTGCTTGCATTTATAGCACCTTGGTCCTTCCTTCCTCTTCCTATCGCGCCTAGGAGAACAACTCCTTTCTTCCTGATATGAAGTAGAGGGACCATCTTCCGCAGCAACCTTCACCTCCTTTCTGAACAACCCATCAAGGGAAGTCCAGACCTCCGCAGCTGACCGACATCCACTGATGTGGTCCAAGAGCTCCGATGAGATCACCTGCCTGAGAATAGACTCCGCTTTCGCATTTGCCTCCTTCCAAGCTCTCATCGCCTCAGCATTGCCAGCAGTATCCTCTTGTCTTCCTGCTCCGCATACAACCTCCCAAAGGACCTCGCCAAGAAGAAAGCTCTTCATAAAGGACTTCCACCGTTCACAGTTCGTCTCTGTAAGAAGATCAATACCAAGACAACTTGCATCCTCCACTGCCATGGTTCTACCACTGGTTTCCTCTACAGACGAGCAACTACTTTCATTGAGCACTGCTTGACCACTCCAACAACCTGGCTTTGATACCATGTTAAAATTCAACAAACCGCAGACGCCCCCTTGGATACCCTGTTGAAAACTCAACAAACCGAAGGAGAATACGACCACTTATAATGTTGAAAGTCTTCCCGGATCGTGGAGTTAGCAGGGGTTATCTCAACAAAGCAGTAACAACCAGCAACACATGCAGCACAAGCTTCTTTATTGATCAAGAGCAAACTTATTTACAAGGCGAGACATACATGGCGAGACATGCTTCACCAAAACCCAACACCGGGAGAGCAGAGACAGTTACAAAGACAAGAACAAAAAACAAGCCGCGCGGACTCAATCAACAAGCCGCCGACCTACTGCTGTGGAGTCCGCCCAGTCCGCCAGGTCGCCAGAGCGCAACCCAAGCCGCGCGGACTCACCCTTACTCCAATGCTTAGCTCTTCACCGCCGGTCTGCACGCCGCCAGACCGCACAAGCTGCGTCACCGAATGGAACAGTCCGCCTGAAGCAGGCGACTTCCTGAATCCCGAACCAAGTCGCCAAAGAGAAGACCGCCTGGTCGCTATCCGCGACTTGCTGTTTACCGCCTGTTGCTTAACCGCAGAGTCCGCACTGTCCCTGACCGCAATCAGAGCCAAGTCCTGGCTTTCCAGCGATATCCGCACAACCTGCACAGCACAACCGGGTCAACTCTCTATCCGCGCGGACACGAAGTCCAGACCGCAGCAACTTACGCGAGCTCAATTACTGTTCACTTACTTCGGTCTAGGTTCCTCTACATTTCCTGATGTGACATGAGCCCTATTTATAGGCACGACGATGAGTATGGTGACCGCCCTGGCCGATAGGATCACCGCCACAACCCGCAGCTAGAACAAGTGTGTCCGCACAGCCCGCGGACACACATACCAGTTCGCCGCTCCTGTGCAGATAGCCAGTCCGCCCCAGCTTCTCCAAGGCCGGACTCCAATATCCAGCCCGCCTTGCTGCCAGAGGCCAAGCCAGGACCCCCACAGCCGGACTCCACAACAGCCGTGTCCGCCATTCTGCGGACAAGGCATCAGCCCGCAAAACCCGAGCCCGCAGCCTCGCCATCAAGACGCCTGCCGGACTCAGCGGACACCCGGCTTTCGTCCGCATATCCCAAGTCCATTGCCTAATCACCAAGGCATTGCCGGACTCCGTGGACACACCGATCCAGTCCGCGTACACAGCGAACTCCAGTCCGCAACTCCCGAGTCCATAACCTCATCACAAGGCTAAACCGGACTCAGCGGACTCTGGCACCAGTCCGCACGCTCCTGCACAAGCATTCCTCCAGTCCGCATATCCCCAAGCTAGCAAACAAGGCAACAACACTTCTACTAAGCTTGGCGGACTGAGAAACCAGCCCGCGCTCCACTGCGCGATCTCCCCGGACTGTGCCACATGGACTTGGTTCAATTCCCACCAAGTCCAGTCCGCTGGCCACAAGGGCCAGTCCGCACTTACAGGCGGACACTGGATCTAGCCCTCCATACCGGGCGACCTCCAGTTTCTGTCCGCGCTGACCGGCGGTCTCCGCGGCTTCCACTTGCCGCTTCACTAGAGCAAGACCAAGGCATCTGCCAAACCGGTCTGCCGAGCTCCAGTTCTTCAGTCCGCTTCAAGCCGGACTCCGCGGATAACATTCCTATCCGCCCGGTTACTTTCTGGGAGTAAACCTCCTGCTGAGCATACACTGGCCTGTCAGACCGCCGCTACTGTCCGCGTAGTCCGCGCGAACAGACCGCCCAGGCCGTCACAGAGCAAACCGCCTGCAACATCCCTGCCGACCTAGCAGTCCGCCAACCCAGTCCGCGTAGTCCGCGTGGATAGGTTTCCCAAGCCTTCCATTCACCCACTTTCACTTCACAGAATTCAACAAAGATTTCGTCCCCGAAATCAAGGCTAAGCCTACGGGAATTTCTATCGAAGAAAGAGGAAACTTGTAACATCCCATAAGAAGTGATATATTGCATCTCGACGCCATGGTTTCTAAGTGGGGTTTAAAGGAAAAACCTAAATATATGACCAATTCGCCCAATTGTCAAAGACAAGATCCCAATAAACAAAAGATTAGCCTCTACTCTTCCTAAAGCAACCCTACTAATTTAAAAGCAAGAAAGTAAAATGAACATGTTGATAGGTTGTGAGGTATACCTGACTAAATAGCTCCGGATATCTTTCCTGCATCAGGTCCTGTGGCTCCCAAGTATGCTCCTCTCGTCCGTGGTTCCTCCACAGGACCTTGACTAGCGGGATCTTCTTGCGGCGCAAGAATCGTATCCCCTGGTCGTCGATCTGTATCGGCTCCAAATATGCAGATCGATCCGAAGCTACCGACCCATCAGTGGCCATAATCTGCAACTCCGGGCGTAGTAGAGCCCTCCTGAGTGAAGACACGTGAAAGACGTCGTGTAAGCCGGCCAGCTCCGGTGACAGCTCCAGCCGGTAAGCTAGGGGGCCGATCCGCTCCAGGATCTTAAACGGCCCCATGTACCTCGGGCTAAGCTTCTTCCACCGACCACGTACTCGTGAAACCCCATGCATCGGCTGGATATTCAAGAACACCCGATCCCCTACCTAAAACTCCACTAGACGATGCCGAGCGTCATAATATTTCGCCTGCCTGCTCTGAGCCTCCAACATCCTATCCCGTATCAGCCTTACCTGTGCCTCAGTATCCTCGATAAAGTCCGTGCCCACAGTCTTCGGATCCTCACCTTATATCCAAGACAACGGTGTCCTACACTTCCGCCCATACAACGCCTCATACGGAGCCATCCGTATACTAGACTGATGACTGTTATTGTACGAAAACTCCACTAGGGGCAACATCCAATCCCAGGGCTCTCCACGGTCCACAATACACAGTCTCAGCATGTCCTCCAGTGTCTGGTTGGTGCGCTCTGTTTGCCCATCTGTCTGGGGGTGGAAGGACGTACTGAAAGCCAGTCGAGTACCCAAGTGTGCCTGTACTGTCCTCCATTCCTTGGACGTGAATCGTCCATCTCGATCCGACACGATCGTCCTGGGCACCCCATGATATCGCACAAACTGCTCTATGAACCTCCGTGCCAGTACTCCGACAGCATCCTCCTTCCTGATTGGGATGAACCTAGCCACCTTCGTCAGTCGGTCAATGATTACCCAGATAGAATCGTTTCCCGCCCGTGATCGAGGGAGACCATGGATGAAGTCCATCGCGATATCCTCAAATTTCCACTCTGGCACCGGGAGTGGCTGCAATAAACCAGAGGGATGTCTGCACTCGGCCTTCACTAACTGGCACGTCTCGCAGTGGGCCACGAAGTAGGCGATGTCCTTCTTCATGCCCGGCCAGTATAGAGTCTTCTTCAAATCCGCCGTCATCTTAGTGATCCCAGGATGTATAAAATATCTGCTATGATGAGCCTCGGCCATGATGTCCTCCCGAATCTGGCCCGCATCCGGTATGTAAGTCCGACCTCTGAAACATATCAGATCATCTCGTATCGTGTAATCTCCAACTGAGCCTGCCTCCAAGGCCCGGAAAATAGGCTCTAGTTTGGCATCCCACCTCTGCCAATCTCTGACTCTATCATGTATATCATAGGTGGTGCTTGTAAAGGCTAGGTACTCCTTGTACCGCTCAGGGTCATCAGATGATACCAGAGTGATATGCATCTCTTCAAAACTCCGTAGCAGCTCCATGGACATAAGCTGGGGCCCTACTCCAGAAGTGGAAGCTCTCCGGCTCAGTGCATCGGCCACCACGTTTACCTTACCCGGATGGTAGTGCATCTCGTACTGATAGTCTGCTAGAAACTCCACACATCTGCGTTTCCGGATATTCAGTTCCTTCTGCGTATCCACATATTTTAGATTTTTATGATCTGAAAATATGTCGCAGTGGACACCATAGAGGTAGTGCTGCCAGACCTTCAATGCAAATATAACCGTTCCCATCTCCAAATCGTGAACTGGGTAGTTCCACTCATGTTTCTTCAGCTGGCGGGAGGCATAAGCGATCACATGTCCCTTTTGCATCAAAACTGTTCCCATGCCCTGGTAGGAGGCATCCACGTAAACCTGAAATCCTTCTCTCCCTGAGGGGAGGGAAAGTATCGGAGCCGAAGTGAGTCGACTTTTCAGCTCTTGGAATGCCGACTCGCACTGTGGTGTCCAATAAAACAGTACATCCTTCCTTGTCAGAGAGATAAGTGGGAGGGCAAGTCTAGAAAAGCCCTCTACGAACTTCCGGTAGTACCTGGCAAGTCCTAGGAAGCTCCGTACGTCCGCAGCTATCTTCAACCATGGCCAATCTCGGACTGCCTGCATCTCGTACTAATAACGTGTCCAAGGAAGGCCACCTCCTTTAGCCAGAACTGGCATTTGCTGAATTTGGCATATAACTGATGTGTTGGGTACATTGAAAATGTGTACCAGATTTGAAGAAGCCTCACCCTACTCAATGATATACATCAAGGTGTATTTGATGTGCTTTGAGTTTATATGTGCAGGTTAAGTATTTGCAGGAAATGCAGAAAAGTTTCTAAGTCCATGTGTTGACACCTAGAGATGCAGTGTCAACACTTGTGAAGGCTTGTGTCGACACCTAGAGAAGCTGTGTCGACACTGGAAGTATTTGTGTCAACACCAGGAAAGACAGAGTCGACACTAGAAGAAAAGTGTCGACACATACATGCAGGGTCAATACACTATGGAGAATACTCAACATATATCATGTCGACACTTAGAGGCAGTGTCGACACCCAGAGAAGCTTAGTCGACATCCAATGTGTCGACACCAGGAAGCTGTGTCAACACACTGAAGCTTAGTCAACATCAACTGTGTCGACACACAGCAAAGCTTCACCAAAGTTAAAGTAAAATAAGTACTTGTGTCGACACAAAGGAGATGTGTCGACACTCAGCAAGTTTCAACACAAGAAGGCATGTGTCGACACAAAGGAGATGTGTCGACACACAGCAGAATTCAACTAAGTTTTAAAGAAGAAGTACTTGTGTCGACACACAGAATCAGTGTCGACACATTCAACAGAAAGCTTATGTCGACACACAGAATCAGTGTCGAGAAGCTGTTACAACAACACAAGGAGTTGTGTCGACACCATCAAGGCGAGTGTCGACACTTAGTCCACTTGTGTCGACACTTGGTCTATTTTTGTCGACACATAATGAAGATCAGTCTCGACACTTTCAGACAGAGACAGTGATTTCAAGAAGTGACTGGATGACTTGACAGCTGCCATTTCAGCCGGTCTACTGCAACTGTCAGAGCTGTCAGAAGTTCGTTAGAAACCGGATCAGCCGGTTACCTTGGAGGAAGACTATATAAAGGCCTTTCTCCTTCAACAGAAAGTGATCAATCAATCATCAATCAATCAGAAGATTAAAATTTAAGAAGATCAAGACAGATCCAGAGAAAACTGTAAATCAGTATTTTTTAAAGAAACTTCAGATTTATTTGGAGAGAGAGAACTACAGTAATTGAAGTCAAGAAAGAGACATGTAAATCAAATCTCTTAAGAAGCAGGTTCTGAACTAGACTGCAAAGTAGGATCCAGATTTAATTCTCCATCCTAATAAGGAAGTTGCCAGCCGGCCTACTTCAAGAAGATCATCTTTACTGAGTTCAGACTCAAGAAGCCTTGAAGAAAGCAAAGATAAAGTTGATCTCAGGAATCAGTGCTATCAAGAACTGATCAAGAAGGTTTCCCTCTTCATTCTCTCAAACAGAGTGGTGATCTAAAACTTGTTATTATTTTCCTTTTGTAGGATCCTAAGGGATCTGAGTTGTAAGCCTAAATTTATAAAGGCTGAGGTAGGGATTTTGAGCCTGAGTGTAGGAGAATCAATTCTCTGAGTGTAGGCCTTGTTGAAGGCTGAGGTATGACTGTTTAGCCTGAGTGTAGGTCTTGTTGAAGACTGAGTGGTAGGGCTCTGTGCCTGAGTTGTAGGAGTGAGGACACTCTGAGTTGTAGGAACCTATGTGGGGTTCTGAGCTGTAAGATCTGAGGATCTGAGGAGAAGTGTAGAAGTTAGGCCGAATCTAGTACACTACTAGATAGGCGAAGGGGGAAAGTGGATGTACCCAGACCTTGGAGAACCACTATAAAACCTGTATGCACTCTGTGAATGTTTGTTTCTGTGGTTGCTGTGTTGTGATAACTGTAGAATTTGCATTTGCTGCTTAAAGTACAAAACAGTTTGTCTGCCTTAAAGTAAAAAGAAAAAGTACACCTATTCACCCCCCTCTAGGTGGTTAGACACTATTTCTTTCAAGTGGTATCAAAGCGAGGTTTCTCAAAAAGGGACTTAATAGTCTGAGTAAGATCCTGTAGGCAGATTCAGAACAAACAAGAATCAAGAAAATGGGTTCTAGTGAGAATCACAAAGAGTTGGGGTCCATGAAATTGCCAATATGTAGAAAAGAGATATTTGACATATGGAAAGAGAGGGTTAGACTTTTTATGGAAGCTTCTGAACCAAGGATATATATTACAGTTAAAGAAGGCCCATATATGCCAATGAAGGTATCCATTCTGGATGCAAATCAGAAAACTCCCAAGGACTTCTCTGAAATGACTAAAGATGAAATCATTCTGGCCACTATGGACAAGAGAGCCCCGAATATAATTGTTAGTGCCATTGATGATGCAATATTTCAGAACTTAATTCATTGTAAAACCTCTAAAGAAATGTGGGACACATTAATAGTGTATATGGTGGGCTCGGAGGAAGTAAGACAAGATATGAAGTCCTTGTTAAATCAGGAATATGAAAGCTTCAGACAAGGAAAGTCTGATAGCATTACAGAATGTTACAAGAAGTTCTATAGGATAGTTAATGAATTGATGTCTTATGAAAGAGTCTTCAGCAACTATGAGCTGAATGACAAGTTCTTAAGATCCCTGACTAAGGACTGGGACAACAAGGTTTGTGCCATTAGGGAAGCGGCCAAGCTAGCTGATATACCTCCTCCAACTTTGTTTGGAAAACTGCTATCTTATGAGATGCAGTTAATGACTAGAAAGGAGGAAGAGAGGAATACTAGAGTGGAGCACAAGGAAAAGTCTGTGGCCTTCAAGACTGAAGCCACTAAGAATTATAGAAGTAAGTCTTCATCTCCACCTCAAATAATTGCTGAGACTGTCACAGATAATTCAGATAGCAAGAATTCAGATAGCAGTGAAAGTGATGAAGACTTTGCTGCTTTTACTAGGCATTTAAAAAAATTTCTGAAGAACCAGTGGAGGTCTAAGCCTTCCACTTCTCAGCCAAAAGATGACTACTATCAGAAAAGAAAGTCATCAAGGAATGACAGAAGCAGGTCCAAGCCAAGCAAAGCTACATCTTCAAAAATTGTGTCCTATTGCTGCAATAGACAGGGACATGTAGTGGCTGACTGTCCTGAAAAGTGAAAGGAGTCAGCTGACAAAAAGAAGACCCAGGTTAAGAGCAAAAAAGAAAAGTCCTTTGTTGCTAAGAAAGACAAGAGGCTGACAGATCAGTCATCTTCAGAAACAGAATCAGAAGCTGAAGCCTACATTGGATTATTTGCTGAAGAGGAAGAAGATGAGTTCATGCAACTAATGAACTCAATTTATGAGCATGAGGACCATCAGTGCAAGGGACTGATGGCTTTATCTGAAGGAGACAAGAACCAGGATCAGCCTGGACCAAGTAAGGTACAAAGTTGTTCTTCTAGTTCAATTTATAGTACTGAGTCAGAATCAGATACATCTACATCAAGTGATGTGGGTGGGTCTGAATCTGAAGGAGATATTCATCAGTTAATTGATGAATATAGGGAATTATTGTAGGCCTTGAAGAAAAGCAAAACTTTGGCCAAAACTCAGGCTAAGGAGATTGCTAGTCTTAAGCTGGCTACAACAGATTCAGAGAAGTTGTTAGATCAAAAACTGAATGAGATTGCCAGATTGAAGAACATAACTGTTATTCAAATGGGCACAATCAATTTCAAGAATGATCAGATTAGAAATCTGGAGGTTAGACTTCAAAAAGAGAAAGAGATAGTAGCAAGTTTTTCTAAACCTAAATCTATTTTACCCTTGATACATGAGTTTGTACCTCAAAAGGGTAAGGATGGATTAGGGTTTAAAAAACCTATCTGGACTGCTAGGTCCAAATCTAAGGGAAAAGCTCCAGCACAAAACAAGAAGCCTGATGTAGATAATTCAGCTAGGGTAGTACCTAAACAAAGGTAAAACAAGTTTGAGTGCTGGTGTTATGGCAAGATATGCCACTTTGCCTTAGATTGTTGGCACAATTTAAGTGTCAAGGAGAGTAGCAAACTTCCTGCTAAAAGAGCTACATGTGGTTTTGTTAAAAGTCAGACTAACTTGCACCAAGGACCCAAGAGTTATTTGAGTTCTAAGGTTAAGTAATCTGTTTTGCAGGTGAGTCCAAGTGGCCATGCCCCTATATGGTACTTGGACAGTGAATGTTCCAGGCACATGACTGGAACAAGGGGGTTGCTGAAGGACTACACTCCTATCAAGGATGGCCCTAAAGTTACCTTTGGTGGTTCAGAAAAAGGAATCATCAAAGGCTTTGTTAACATTTCTAGTAATCAGATTACTATCACTCAAGTGGCATATGTGAAAGGTTTGAAACACAACCTTATAAGCATAAGTCAGCTGAGTGATTTAGGATATGACATCTCATTTGTCAAGAATGGTTGTCATATCAAAAGGTCAAGTGATCAAAAGATCATTTTGACAGGTTATAGAAAAAGGAATGTTTACTGTCTTGACTTTGTATGTGAGAACAATGTTTCTCCTATTTGTCTTGTAGCTGATGAGAGAGTCTCACATTGTGTTAAATGGCACAAGAGGCTGGCTCATCTTAACTATAAGACAATTGACCAACTCTTTAGCAAAGAGTTAGTGAGGAATGGTCCTCAAGTTAAGTGTATAAAGGATGGGATATGCTCAGCTTGTCAAAAAGGCAAGCAGACCAAATCCACCTTTCATAGCCTTGAAAACAAAGATTCTTTGAGGTGTCTTTACCTTTTGCATATGGATCTTTTTGGTCCTATGCCAGTTCACAGTCTAGGTACGAAGGTCTACACATTTATGGTTGTAGATGACTGTTCAAGATATTCCTGGGTGTTCTTCCTAAGACGAAAATCTGAAACCCCAAGTATCTTATATAGTTTTGTTAAACAAATTCAGAATGAGTTAGATAGTACAGTGGTCAAAATCAGAAGTGACCATGGCACTGAATTTCAGTCTCAAAGTATGACAAAACTGTGTGAAGAATTTGGGAATTTTCAGGAATTTTCCTCACCAATAACACCTCAACAAAATGGTATTGCTGAAAGGAAGAATAGAACATTGATAGAGGCTGGTAGAACCATATTGAGTGACACTTCTCTCCCAGAATATTTCTGCGCTGAGGCAGTTAATACTGCATGTCATATGATCAATAGGGATACTATCACCAAGTGCCACAAAAAGACTCCCTATGAGATTGTGAAGGGCAGAAAACCAAATTTATCCTATTTCAGGATCTTTGGTTGCAAGTGCTACATACTTAACAATGGCAAGTCTTATCTAACCAAATTTGCTGCCAAATCCCAAGAGGGGATCTTTATTGGGTACAACAATAATACTAAGGCTTATAGGGTCTACAACTTGATTACTCAAGTTATAGAAGAGTCTGTACATGTAGTCTTTGATGAAACAAGACTCATTAACTGTGAATTGCCAAGTAGTGTTTGCAGCTCTACAGGTATAACTGATAGGCTGGACAAGCTTACCATTACAGAAGGTTCTACAGCAACTCAGCAAGTGGAAAATGGTGGCTGCTGTCCAGGGGGAGTACAAGACTCTCTAGATGTAGAAGAAGACCAAGAGGTGCAGCTAAATGAAGAGGCTGGAGGTGTACAACCTGAAGACAGACTACCTCCAGCAAATAGACACTTAAAGGATCATCCAGCCAATCAGATAATTGGTGATCCCAGACAAGGAGTGCAAAAAAGAAGCAAGAATCTGAGTACAGTTCTTTACTCCAGTTTCCTATCACAAGTAGAACCAAAGAAATTTGTAGAAGCAGTTCTAGACTCTCATTAGATTGATGCCATGCAAGAGGAGCAGAATTAGTTCAAAAGATGCAAGGTCTGGGAGCTAGTTCCTAAACCAAAAGACCACAACATCATTGGAACTAAGTGGATCTTTAGGAACAAGTTGGATGAGAATGGAATCATTATAAAGAATAAAGCTAGCCTTGTTGCAAAAAGATATAGGCAGGAAGAAGGTATTGATTTTGATCAAACCTTTGCTCCAGTAGCAAGACTGGAAGCAATAAAGATGTTCCTTGCCTATGCAACATATCAAGGGTTCAAGGTATATCAAATGGATGTAAAGTTAGCTTTCCTGAATGGAAATCTAAAGGAAGAAGTCTATGTAGAGCAGCCATCAGGTTTTGTTAATTCTCTCAAACCTGATTATGTATATAGACTTAGGAAGGCTTTGTATGGGTTAAAATAAGCCCCAAGGGCTTGGTATGAAACCCTGTCTAGTTTCCTCATTGAGAACAAATTCTCAAGGGGGAAAATAGACAAGACTCTATTCCTTAGGGAATCTAAAGGCAAGATTATCTTAGTCTAAATATATGTAGATGACATAATATTTGAGTCTACTGAAAGTAATCTTTGCAGAAAGTTTGCAAAACTTATGCAAGGAAAATTTGAAATGAGCAGTATGGGGGAACTTAAGTTCTTCTTGGGTCTCCAAGTAAGACAGACTGAAGATGGCCTGTCCATATGCCAGTCTAAGTTCACCCTAGAGTTGATAAAGAATTATGGTATGGAATCATCCTCTACCATGAAAACTCCTATCGGGTCAAGCTTGTCTCTAAGCAAAGATGATACAGGGAAACCTGTAGATGAAACTTTATATAGAGGGATAGTTGGCTCCCTACTGTATTTGACTGCTAGTAGACCAGATATCATGTATGCTACATGTGTCTGTGCTAGGCACCAAGCATGCCCTAAAGAATCTCATCTGACTGCAGTCAAAAGGATTTTGAGATATCATAAGGGCACACCTTATCTAGGCCTTTGGTACCCTAGGAATGAAGATTTTGTACTGACAGGTTATTCAGATGTAGATTTTGCAGGCTGCAAGGAAGATAAGAAGAGTACTACAGGAACCTGTCAATTTCTAGGAGGAAGGCTGGTGTCTTGGAGCAGTAAGAAGCAGACCAGTGTGGCCATCTCCACAGCCGAGTCAGAATATATTACTGCAGGAAGCTGCTGTGCACAACTTTTATGGATACAACATCAGCTAGAAGACTATGGTATCCAGGTAAGTAGAACACCTTTATTTTGTGATTCTACAAGTACCATTTCTATTGCAAATAATCCTGTCTCACATAGTAGGACTAAGCACATAGAAATTAAATACCATTTTCTTAGAGAACATGTAGAAAAAGAAGACATTTCACTAGAATATGTTAACACAGATAATCAGATTGCTGATATGTTTACTAAGCCCCTAGATGAAACCAAATTCAATAATTTTAAAATTGAATTAGGAATGTTGAACTTAGAATAGGTTCATAAAATTGACTAAGTAAAATGGTGTCGACACATGAAGTTGTCTGTGTCGACACATAGAAGTGGTGTCGACATTTCAGAGAAATGGTGTCGACACATCTAGAAAGTCTGTGTCGACACTTCAGAGAATTAGTGTCGACACATCTAGAGTAGGTGTCGACACATCCAGGGTGGTGTCGACACTTAGGACTAACACAAAGTTCGTCGAGTGAAGTATCGACTAATCGTCGAGCGCAGATGTTTAAGTGTCGACACATATATTCTGTCGACTATATTTGTGTCGACACATAGTTGTCGAGACATTAGAAGTAAGTGTCGACACTTTTCAACAGTATCGACACATTTAGAGTATTTTGACGCTCCTTTTCACCTTCGATTTTAGAAAGGTATAAATAGGTCTTCACCATTGTTTGTCGACACGCTCACCATAGTTTCGAGACTAAACTTGTGTGTCGACATCTCTCTTCTCTAAATTCAAAATTTCTCCAAACCCTAATGGCGCCCAAGCTAGAAGAGAACATCAATGAAGGTTATGAGCTAGTGCGACATGCATTTGACGACGCGGAACCAGAAATTCAAAGTGTTGTAACCCTAGTTGCAGAGACTGGGTTAGAGTATCTAGTTTCAGAGCCAATCAAGATTTGGAAGAAGGAGATCCTCAAATTCTTTAATGCAGCTACCCTTGATGCAACTGGTCTTAAGACTAAATCCAAAGTCCATGGAGTTAAGGTAAAAGTCACCCAGAAAAGTCTAAGAAAAGTTCTACATCTCCCTAGAACTAAAGAAGAGGAAGATGTACCTACATCAAAGATAAGGGAGGCACTGCAATGGTGTGGACTAGCTTCAAGCATGAAGAGTGGATCCGTTTTTAATAGGAAAGGCATGAACATGCACGGATAATTTTTATCTGAGGTAGTAGGTAAGGTGATTTTGTGCAAGCCTGGTGGGCATGATAGAATATCTGTTCACATGTTCAGTTTAATGACAAGGATCATTTTCAAACTCAAAACTGATTGGTCAACAGTAATGTTTGACAAGATTAAGGAAAGTGTGAAGAAGCCCAATCTGGGTAGAATTATGAGTTTGTACTTGGCTGGAACTATTCCAGAAGTGATGAACCAAGCTGCAGGTTCTAAGATAAACCATATGAGGAGAATGGATGCTAGGATTATCTCAAGGTGGGATAGGGTGTTAACCAAGGACATTCCTACTCCAGAAAAGGAAGTTCCTCAACAGAAGAAGAAGAAGAAGAAAGCCATTGTGGCTCCTGAATCCTCCAGTAGCTCAGAGGAGCAAGTAGTTTTCAGTTCTAATGAGGATGAAGCTGATAAAGAAGCAACTGATGTTACTGGAAGGTCACCAGTAAGGACTGAAGAAGCCCAGAGGCAGGGGGAGCTACCATTTGCTAGCCCCATTCACCTGGATCCCCTCTAGGGGGAGCCTCAACATGTGGATGAGCCAACTCACTTAGACAGTGAAAGGGCAACCCAAACAATTCTTGAGGTAATCAATGAAGTTAATCAATCAATTTTCAATATTGAGGATGAAGTATTGACTGAATCATTACTTGATGTTGATCAGCAAACACAGATACATAGTCAACCACAAGATGCTGTCATGGAAGACACATCAGTTACAGATAATGCTCCTGAGATAAGAGATTCTCCAGTCCCTACTCAACAGGAGTTTACTCTAGAAAAATATATGGATGAAAATGTCAGGTCATAGGAGTCAGCTAACCTTGAGGAGGAAAATTTCAGGTCACAGGAGGAGACTGCTAGAATTGACACTGAGGAGCAAAGGACATAGGAGGAGCTACCAAGGACTGAGAAAGAATTGCCTCCTAGTCCTAAGAAAAGGGTAGACATTGCCAGTACTTCTGCTTCTGAGGATGAAGAGGCTGCTAGAGCCAAGAAAAGAAAGCTACAGGTCTTCAAAAGGAGAAGCCAGACCTACAACAAAGCACTGCAAACCATTGTTCCACAGTCTTCTCCAACTGCTAATTATAGTTCATTGTTGGTGGCTTTGCAGATCAAGATGGATGAGCAAAGGAAGGCTCTAGAAAAATATATGGATGAAGGACATAAATCCCTTCAATTTGATCTGGCTCAAGATATAAAATCTATTAGATTTGAAGTAAATCAAAATAAGAAGGAAATGATTGACTGTTTTCATAAAAGAGGTAATGCAGTGGTTTACCTAGCCACTCACCAAGAGAAGATAAAGACACAGGTTGATGACATAGCAGTTAAGTAGGGCTATGTCTTAGAAAATCAAATAAGAATGAATGAAAACTTGACTGAATCACATAATGTGATTGTCACTAAAATGAAAAATATAGCTACTGCACAGACTGCAGTCAGTGCTACTGCCAAAGAAGCATTTGATAAGCAATTACAAGAAAGGCTAACTGCTGTTCAAACTGCCATTGAAGATTCTCAAAAGGCTATTACTGAAAAGCTCCAAAAGTTAAAACCTTTTTATAAAGATGGTGTTAACTATCTGAATGCTCAGATCAGATTTCAGAAGGATGATCTTAGGTATCATATAGAAAGAGAAGTCATAAAGGGGGAGAGGGTATTAGTCAAAGCAGGCTCTGACCATGCTAAATGGATTTCAAACATCATCAGAGCTACCCTTGGATATCCACCCTTGTGTGATGATGATAATGTAGCAGAATCTGGGATAAATCCTACATATTTTGGAGGTGAGCCAGCTGAAGTTGCACAAGTGATCTACCCTCCTGCAGATTTTGACATGATACATCAAGAGATACAATCTATATATAGCCCTCCAGAAGGTGCTCAAAATGTGATCATTGAGAAAGTAGTACAGCCTGTGCCAGAGGCAGTATTAAAAGAGCAAGAGGCAGTATTAAAAGAGTAAGAAGCTCAATTATCCAAGAAGAGGTTCAAAGAACAGGCAGAGTTAAGGCCTGATTTTGAACAGTGGAGCCCAACTTCTAGAAATATTATTCTGACTACTTGGAAGGCTGCAAAGGATAATTTCCTAGAGAGGGGCAAATGGTACTCTGACCAAGAATGGAGAAAACATGAAGCCAGGCAAGAGGCTATTGTACAGTACAGAAGAAAGGCTAAACTAGGGAAGCTACCTCCTAATGCACAGGAGCCTAGCAAGTATTTCCATAAGCCTTATCATTATTTTGAGAGACAAAAGATAAGGGCTGAAGAACAGAAGAAGAAAGATCTTAAGGGCAAGAAGCCTGCTGATGACACTGATGCTCCAGTTCAAGCCAAGATTCAATCTGGCAAGGGTATTGTCATCAAGGAGCCAGAGCAGCCATAGAATAAAATTTTCTTAAGTTTACAACTTTGTAATCATTTGTATTAAAATCCATGTAAACTTTTGATTAATGAAACTATTGTAAGTTGTAACAAAACAATGTTTAATGTTCAATCTATTACATTATTATTCTGAGAAGATTGTTTATACATGTTTTGTTAAGTATTTATCCTATCATATAATACTATTATACATCATATTGAGTATTTGTTATGAATGGTGTATATCATTGACTAAGGGTTATGACTTCTCCAAATAGGGGGAGATTGTTGGGTACATTGAAAATGTGTACCAGATTTGAAGAAGCCTCATCCTACTTAATGATATACATCAAGGTGTATTTGATGTGCTTTGAGTTTATATGTGCACGTTAAGTAATTGCAGTTTCTAAGTCCATGTGTCGACACTTATGAAGGCTTGTGTCGACACCTAGAGAAGCTGTGTCGACACTTGGATTATTTGTGTCGACACCAGGAAAGGCAGAGTCGACACCAGAAGAAAAGTGTCGACACATACAGGCATTGTCGACACACTATGGAGAATACTCAACATATATCATGTCGACACTTAGAGGCAGTGTCGACACCCAGAGAAGCTTAGTCGACATCCAATGTGTCGACACCAGGACGCTGTGTCAACACACTGAAGCTTAGTCAACATCAACTGTGTCGACACACAGGACTTGTGTCGACACACAGCAAAGATTCACCAAAGTTAAAGTAAAAGAAGTACTTGTGTCAACACAAAGGAGATGTGTCGACACTCAGCAAGTTTCAACACAAGAAGGCATGTGTCAACACAAAGGAGATGTGTCGACACACAGTAGAATTCAACTAAGTTTTAAAGAAGAAGTACTTGTGTCGACACACAGAATCAGTGTCGACACATTCAACAGAAAGCTTGTGTCGACACACAGAATCAGTGTCGATGTATTCTGAAGAAGCAGTGTTGAGAAGCTGTTACAATAACACAAGGAGTTGTGTCGACACCATCAAGGCTAGTGTCGACACTTAGTCCACTTGTCTCGACACTTGGTCTATTTGTGTCGACACATAATAAAGATCAGTCTCGACACTTTCAGACAGAGATAGTGATTTCAAGAAGTGACTGGATGACTTGACAGCTGCCATTTCAGCCGGTCTACTGCAACTGTCAGAGCTGTCAGAAGTTCGTTAGAAACCGGATCAGCCGGTTACCTTGGAGGAAGACTATATAAAGGCCTTTCTCCTTCAACAGAAAGTGATCAATCAATCATCAATCAATCAGAAGATTAAAATTTAAGAAGATCAAGACAGATCCAAAGAAAACTGTAAATCAGTATTTTTTGAAGAAACTTCAGATTTACTTGGAGAGAGAGAACCCCAGTAATTGAAGTCAAGAAAGAGACTTGTAAATCAAATCTCTTAAGAAGCAGGTTCTGAACCAGACTGTAAAGTAGGATCCAGATTTAATTCTCCATCCTAAGAAGGAAGTTGCCAGCCGACCTACTTCAAGAAGATCATCTTTACTGAGTTCAGACTCAAGAAGCCTTGAAGAAAGCAAAGACAAAGTTGATCTCAGGAATCAGTGCTATCAATAACTGATCAAGAAGGTTGCCCTCTTCATTCTCTCAAACAAAGTGGTGATCTAAAACTTGTTATTATTTTCCTTTTGTAGGATCCTAAGGGATCTGAGTTGTAAGCCTAAATTTATAAAGGCTGAGGTAGGAATTTTGAGCCCGAGTGTAGGAGAATCAATTCTCTGAGTGTAGGCCTTGTTGAAGGCTGAGGTAGGGCTGTTTAGCCAGAGTGTAGGTCTTGTTGAAGACTGAGTGGTAGGGCTTTGTGCCTGAGTTATATGAGTGGGGACACTCTGAGTTGTAGGAACCTGTGTGGGGTTCTGAGCTGTAAGATCTGAGGATCTGAGGGGAAGTGCAGAAGTTAGGCCGAATCTAGTACACTACTAGATAGGCGAAGGGGGAAAGTGGATGTACCCAGACCTTGGGGAACCACTATAAACACTGTGTGCACTCTGTGAATGTTTGTTTTTGTGGTTGCTGTGTTGTGATAACTGTAGAATTTGCATTTGCTGCTTAAAGTACAAAATAGTTTGTCTGCCTTAAAGTAAAAAGAAAAAGTACACCTATTCACCCCCCTCTAGGTGGTTAGACACTATTTCTTTCATGATGTTCCCGTAGCTTCTCCAAGGTCAGCGTAAGATGCCTCATGTGCTCCTCCTCGGTCCTCGAGTAAATGAGGATGTCATCGATGAAAATGATGAAAAACACATCTAGATATGTCTCAAAGACCCGGTTCATGAGAGTCATGAATGCTGGCGGCGCGTTCGTGAGCCCGAAGGCCATCACGGTAAACTCGTAGAGTCCATACCTGCTGCTAAAAGCAGTCTTCTGTATATCCTCCTCTCGGATCCTCAACTGATAATAGCTCGATCGCAAGTCTAACTTCGAGAAGAAGTGGGCTCCATCCAACTGGTCGAACAACTTGTCTATCCTTGGCAGAGGATATATATTCCTGATTGTTAGTCGGTTCAACACCCGGTAATCGATACACAACCTGAGTGTTCCGTCTTTCTTCTTGACAAACAACACTGGGGCTCCCTATGGAGAAGAGCTCGGCCAGACAAACCCGGCTTCCACCAACTCATGCAGCTGACTCCAGAACTCTGTCAGCTCCCTTGGGGCCATACGTTAGGGAGCACTAGATACCGGCTTAGCCCCTGTCATAAGCACTATCTGGAAATCCTGCTCTCTGTGTGGGGGTAGCCCTGGTAGTTTCTCCGGGAAGACGTCCGCAAAATCTCGCACCACGGGAATGTCGGATACAGATCCCTTGACCTCTACCATCTTGAAGAGAATCTGATAAATCTCGTCGCCTTGCATGTGGGCCTTGACGGCCTGAATAGATGATAAGAATATATGGGAGGCGGGTCTAATACCTTCCATCACGACGAACGAGTCCCTATATCTCAGGGTAATCCTCTTGGCCAAGCAGTCAATCTGGGCATGGTTCCAATAGAGCCATGTCATACCCAGAATCAGATCATAATCAGGCAGCAACAGAATTGTCGCTGGAGCTTTGAAGGGTTTTTCGCCTATCCATGCCTCCAGATCGCAATGGGATGATGCGAACAGCTCCGACCCCTCGGGTAGCCGTATCCGTAACGTCTGGGCTGTGATCCTCTCCACGCCTCCTAATCCTTGGATAAAGGTCTCCGACATAAACGAGTGTGAAGCACCCGTGTCGAAGAGAGTGTGTGCGGGCTTGACGCAAATGAAGACGATGCCTCAGATAGTAAATTTACTTAGAGTTCTATTTCTGGTTTTCCTACCTAGTCTTAATAATTCAAGTTCATGAAACTACTTTTCTAGGAAGGAAAGAACTTAAGTAAAAAGAAAACTTTTTGGTCGTACCTGTAATCACTTGCTCCGGGTTCCTAGGTTGAGCCAGGTCTAGTGCATAAATCTGCTGTCCTTCCGGCCTGCGATCTCTACCCTGATATCCGCATCCTTGGCCATGTCCTCGGCCTCCATAATGCTGAGTCAGTGGGGCAATCTGCGGTGCTGGTGGAGGCATCCCTCTCATGGGACAGTTTCTCTTGATGTGCCCCACCTGATGGCAGTGGTAGCATTCCGACGGAGTGTCAGCCCCACCTCCCAGTCTCTGCACATCTCTCATCTGAATAGGTTGAGGGGCCAGCGTCATCTGCTCGCTCGGCTCCTGCCTCACCTCCTGTCGAGGCTGATCCTCCACCTTTTGTACCTATGGCGCATGACCTCGCCGCTGATCGTTCCGGGCTCCCCGGCTCTGATCCTCCGTTGGCCGCTTCCGGCCTCTGGTGGTGAGCTAATCTGCCTCTAACCTTTTTGCCATCTCTAGAATACGAGTGATAGGCCCATCCGAAACGAAAAGAATGGCATCCCTCATGTATTCCCATAAACCTTTGTAGAACCTCTTGGTGTACGCTGCCTCATCTAGCTGGTAAGAGTTTGCAAAATGGGCCAGATGATTGAACTCTCGATGGTACTCCACCACCGTCCTAGAACCTTGCTTCAACTGCAAGAAGCGGTCCTCCAGCTCGTCTCGGGCCGACTCCGGAACAAAGTGCTCCAACAGCATGGGCCTGAACTCCTCCCACGTCACCTTGGCAGCCTCCCTATCAGCAAAGGTAGTCTCCAAAACTGTCTTCCACCACCGCTTGGCATGAGACTCCAAGCAGGAAACAACCAGTGGCACCCTTTCCTCCCAAGGGCTCTGTATCCATGTCAGCATCTCCTCCATGATGTCTAGCCGTTCCTCTGTCCGAACTACCCCCTCTGTCCCCAAGTAGGACGGGGGAGAGAGTTCTCGAAAGATGCTGAGCCAGTTGGCTCCCGGAATAAGCTGCAGAGCCGGGGCCTGTTGGTTCCTGAAGGCTTCCAAGATAGCCGTCAGAGTCTATCCCATGTCAGACTGTAGGAATTGAGTGAGAACCGGCGGCGATGGTGCAACTTCCGGAGTCTGCGGGGCTCCACCCGGTGGTGTAGGCAGTGTTGATGCGCGAAAACGGCACCGGGGGCATAGCTAATACGGAGGGGGTGTTTGGTCTCATAGGCTAGGAGAGGAGGAAGGATAAGGTTACAGGGGTAGGGGAGAAGGAAGCTTCTGAGTGCTCAAGAGTGGAGCAAAACAGCTTGTTCAAGGAGGGCTGCGGGGGTAGAGGAGAGGCTGCTGAGAGTAGAGGAGTGCCTTGATCAACAGAGAGGGTTGATCAAGAGAGGAAGAGGAGGTCGATCAAGAGCTGTCGAGCAGAGAGTTACTGCGACGGTTGCACTTACAGGTTGTTTGCCGAGAAGGACTGAGCTGAGCTGAGGGCAAGGCTTGCTGAGCAGAGAGCAAGGCTTGGTGAGCAGAGAAGTAAGGCCTGCTGAGCAGAGAGCAAGGCTTGCTGAGCAGGGAGCAAGGCTTGCTGAGCAGGGAGCAAGGCTTGCTGGGCAGAGAGCAAGGCTTGCTGAGCAGAGAGCAAGGCTTGCTGAGCAGAGGGAAGAAGAGAGGGCCACTAGCAGCGGCAACAACACACTTCGCCCGCCGCGGCCTAAATGCCACTCTTGCGACGGGCTTTCCTTTGATTAATTGCGAGAGGTTACAAGCTTACATGTACACCTTCACAACAAAGCATTAAAGGGGTACAAAGGGAAGCTGGTGGCTAAGGGAGAAAAAAAATGCCAGTGAGCAGAGAAAAGAAGCTGCTAAAGACTAAGTAAAAGAGGCTGCTAGCTGCTGGAGGACTGGAAAACTGAGTCTGCAGAGTCTGCTGGCAAGCTGCAGGTAAGCTGTGGAGGACTGCGCGGATAGGAAAACTGAGTCTGCAGGGTCCGCTGGCAGGCAGGTGGAGGACTGCGCGGACAGGAAAACGGAGTCCGCAGAGCTTGCTGGAAGACTGATGGAGGACTGCGTGGATAGGAAAACTGAGTCTGCAGGGTCTGCTATCAAGACTTGTCTCCACCTCTGGTCCCATGGCCTCCCCCAGAATGAGAGGGTTCAGGGGCTATTTATAGGTTCGGGGAAGATCTTCAAGAAGCGGGGCCCAGTGACGTCAACATGACGACCTGCGCGGACTCCGCAGACTGGAAAATGAAGTTCGCCAGGTTGTCGAAGCGAGCTGTAGGAAGTTGAGAATGGAGGCCGCCCCATTGCGGGCGGCCGGGGCAGACTCCGGGGGGAGTCCACCCGGCAGGGACGGGGCCGCCCCCTAGCGGGCGGCCTGGGCGGATTCCGGGTGGAATCCGCCTGGCAAGTGCCGGGGCCACCCCCTAGCAGGCGACCTGGGCGGATTCCGGGTGGAATCCGACCGGCAAGGCCGGGGCCGCCCCCTAGCGGGCGGCCTGGGCGGATTTCGGGTGGAATCTACCCGGCAAGGCCGGGGCCGCCCCCTAGCAGGCGGCCTGGGTGGATTCCAGGTGGAATTCGCCCGGCAAGGCCGGGGCCGCCCCCTAGCGGGCGGCCTGGGCGGATTCCAGGTGGAATACCCCGGCAAGGCCGGGGCCGCCACCTAGCGGGCGGCCTGGGCGGATTCCAGGTGGAATCCGCCCGGCAAGGCCGGTGCCGCCCCTAGCGGGCGGCCTGGGCGGATTCCAGGTGGAATCTGGCCAGCAAGTGCCAGGGCCGACCCCTAGCGGGCGGCCTGGGCGGATTCTGGGTGGAATCCGCCCGGCAAGGCCAGGACCGCCCCCTAGCGGGCGGCCTGGGCGGATTCCGGGCAAAATCCGCCCGACAAGTGCCGGGGCCGCCCCTTAGCGGGCGGTCGGGGCGGATTCCGGGTGGAATCCACCCGACAAGGCCGGGGTGGTGGAATTCGCCCGGCAAGGCCGGGGCCGCCCCCTAGCGGGCGGCCTAGGCGGATTCCGGGTGGAATCCGCCAGGCAAGTCCTGGGGCCGCCCCCTAGCGGGCGGCCTGGGCGGATTCCGGGTGGAATTTGCCTGGCAAGTGCCGGGGCCGCCCCTAGCGGGCGGCCTAGGCGGATTCCGGGTGGAATCCGCCCGGCAAGAGCCGGGGCCGCCCCCTAGCGGGCGGCCTGGGCGGATTCCGGGTGGAATCCGACCGACAAGCGGGTAGAGGCCGCCCCAGGTGGGCGGCCTGGCAGGCGGAGGCCGCCACTGGCGGGCGGCGGCAGGAGGCCGCCGCCCCTCGAACGGCAGGGAGGCCGGAGCCCCTTGGGCGGACTGGGAGGCCACCCCTTGTGGTGCTGTTGGCAGACTCCTGCAAGGAAAAGCATTGCACGGTTAGCGGGCCTAACCGCATGGCCTACGAGGGTGAGCTACGGGAACAACCCGCCGTCCCGCAGGGCACGCGGTTGCAAGGGGACCCAGACGGACAGGGAAAACTGTCCGCCCACGCTGGGGCTTGTCACGATCAAAAGGGAGAATCTAAGGAGCGCGACTAGCCAGCTGGCTACCTTGGGAAGGATCGCCGATTTTTGGGTTAACATAATCCCCGCACTTTTTTAAGTTCCGAAGGGAACTTCGAAAAAATTGGAGACCCACGAAAATCGTGATCCACCCCAAAGGAAAGAGAAGGGGGGGGGGGGGGGGGGGGCAAGGAGAGATAGAACCTGAAGACTCTCCTTACAAGCTTGGTGCTTCCTGTCTATTTTCCTGTAAGAGGAAAGTTAGGATTAGCATGTATGGGTGGTACATCGAGTATGTACCTGAGTTTGCTTTTGCAAAACGAAGAATGTGTCTTCCGTTAAGTTCTGCAATACAAAAGTGAGGAAAAATAGAAAGGCATAATAACTCGCAAGTACATGATAGAGGCTTGCAAGCACCTGTTATCCTCTGCAAAAAAGGGAAGAAAGAAGAGTATACAAGAAAGAAAGAAAAATGAGTTGCAAGTACCTGGAAGGAACTTGCAAATCTTTGGTGGTCTCAGCAAAAGAAGAGTTAAAAGTACGCGCAGTGCATGAAAGTAAATTGCAAGTACCTGAATGGAGCTTGCAAGTGTCGGTGATCTCTACAAGAAGAGAGTTAGAGGCAGGTATTGTATACAAAGATAAGCTGCAAGTACCTGAATATGACTTGCAGACGTCTGCTAACCACTGCAAAGTGAAGAGTGAGCAGCAGATATAAAATAATGATTTAAACTGCAAGTACCTGAATGAGGTTTGCAGGTGTCTGTTGTCCTATATAAAGAGAAAAGTTAGAAGCAGACAATATACATATGAAAGGAGCTTGCAAGTACCTGTGGAGAAGGCTTGCAACGGTTTGCTAACCTCTGCGCGGAGAGAAATTAGAAGCAAACAAGACATGATGATAACCACACCAAAATTGTTGATATAACCCATGAAGGTTGATGAGATAAGGTTGATATGACCAAGTAGCAATAAAAATGTCTGATGAACACTTTATCATGAAGCACAGATCAATGAATCAAGCGTTAACTGTCGATATGGATGGATGGACATAATCAAAATGAATGCCGGAATCCTTTTGGTAGGTTGGATTAACATGTTCACCTGTGAAAGGAGGGAAAAGACAAAAAGAGGTCTATACTCGGAATGACTAAAGAAAGTTGAATGCTTCCACAGGTGTTCCCCGTGGGCCTTATGCATCACTTGCATGAAAAATCATCCCGAGTATAGCCCTACTCAAAGTGGGCTGGCCGCGCATCCTCAAGGAGGGCACAAAAGAGAAAAGCAAGGGAAAGATCCTGAGAAGGATCGCTAGAAGCAATGCTCTCTTTCCTTGGGCACAAGCATCACTGATCAACGAGACTAGTTGCGCCAAGAGGCCTAGATTGTCTGTGGATTGATCAGTGGAGTTATGAGAACCCGAGAAGGCACGGATCGAGGATACCAGAGTGTTCAACTATCACAGTTAGGTGATGATCGAAGAGACAAGGTTACACTTGGTCGCCATTGCTTGTCAAGAAAAGATCATCATAACTGTAATGTATCCTAAGCAAAGCATAGCAGAGCTAACACATGGGGCTCCCCTAGCACACACTCTGTGTCAGATGCCGGCTAGGATCTGAAATCTGAAGCACATTCCCGCGATTGAACTGCTCCCACTACACACATGGGTATACTCCCGCCATATGTGGTCGTAGCGGTGGTGCGAGAACAAACTACGGAGGGAACGTTTCAGACTTGGTGATATCTCATTGGCGTACTGATCCCTCAGAGAGAGAGAGAGAAGAGAGGAAGGAGCAACACAAGAAGGGAACTGTGTCAGTATAAGATCCATGATAAAAGCTTTGTTGAAAAGCAAGAAATGAACACTGAGAAGTGTTTGGTGAAATGAAAATGTTTGAAGAGAGAGAGCAAGGGTTGAGATAACCCATGAAGCTTGCTAGGAGCTTTGGAGGACTGTGAAGTTCATCTCTTGCTCAGAATAGCCTTCCAAGCACACCCTCGTCATTGGCATCGAAGCATTCGACGGCTGGGTTAACAACGAGGAGAGGAGGCTCTTCGACTTGGTTTACTCCCCTTGAGGAGCAAGGAACGCTTGCAATTTCTTTGCCCTTTGAAGTTGCTGGATCAAGGCGTTCTTCCTTAGGAAGCAGGTCATGCATCTTTCCCTGCCGGAGCATCCTTTGCACAAGTTGCCGGAATGCTCGGTAGTCTTCAGTTAGGTGACCTGGTTCTTTGTGAAATTTGCAGTAAGGTTCTGAACCCTAGATCTTTTATCAGCGGGTCGATATGGCTTCTTGAAGTTTGCCCTGTCTTTCATGATCTGGATTATTTCTTGCATGGCGTCGTCGAGATCAGACTCATGCAAGTCGTTGTCCTGCTGCTGTTGAACTGCTGTTGTTTGCAAAGTCGGAGCTAGCGACAGCAATGGGTCTTGAGCACGATAACGGCTCGGGAAGGAGTATCAATGACAATGAATCCTTCTCTCCTTCTTTGAGTGAGTTCGGAAGTGATTGTGAGGAGACCTTGGAGGATGCTTGCGAGAGAGATCCTCCTCGGATAAAGGCTTGTAGACGAAGACTGGATTGTTCTTTTTGCCCCAGATATATGAGTTGGTTGGAGCAATCAACTCTTGATATGTCCTTGGAGCATGGACATTGGCTTCAAATTTGAGAGGCCCTTCATGAAGACCGTGGATAAGAGCCACTCTGTACATTTCTTGATCAGTAACTTCGATGTCCAAAATCTCTCTTTGGAATCGATCAACAAACTAAGACCAAGTCTCATTTCCGCGCTGCTTGATCTCAAAGAGGGCTTCAGGACCTCCCTTTCTCTTGGTTGATGTAGAGAATCTGAGAAGAAACTCCCTTCGAAGATCAAAGAAGGAAGTGACGGAGTGAGGACGGAGGCCATAGAACCAGTCCCTCACTTGCCCATCAAAGGTGGTGACAAAGAGTTTGCACTTGGTTGCATCTGAAAGGGTTTTGAGAGCAACGGCTGACTCAAAATCTTGTAGGTGCTTTACTGGATCTGTGTCTCCAGTGAATATCGACATTCGAGGCTCTCTGAAGTTAGCTGGAGTTGGTTCATGACGAATGCTCTCTACAAATGGTGACGGTTCCTCTTGTTCTCCTACAGCATAAGGATTAAAGGGAGCATAAGCTGCAGCTGCAAAAGAAGCAGGAGGATAACAAGGAAAAGTTACTGCAGGAGGAGCAAAGGCAGGAGCTGAAAGGTAGGGATGACTTCCCTGAAAATTGAGAAATCTAGCAGGACTTCCCTGGGCTGCTTCCCGGAAGAAGTTATGGCGAGCAGCAAACTCTTCATCTTGAGGTCGCAAAGGAGCTGCAGGCCCTTGCGGAAAGTTTGGGGTGTATGGAGGATAGAATGGAGGGCAAGCTTGAGAGTAAGCTTGATGATGCTCTGATGTTAGTGTTGGGTGGATTGGAGCAGTTGGAGCAGCTGGAGCTGTTGCTGGTTGAGCGTCCAATCGCTGTGTGACTGCAACAAGAATTTTGTTGATCGCCTGGAATTATTGAGCATTCTCACGGCGTGTCTACTCAAGGGCTTCCCAGAGAGGATCTTCACTAGGACTTGGAGCAAGGTTCTCGGCTGATTGATGGTCTGACATGGTTAGCTGTCGCTTTCACTTCCTGTTCGGATCTGAAGGATCGCGCGCGAGCTGAAGGGCCACGCTCACCGCACCAAAACTATTGATGCGCGAAAACGACACCGGGGGCACAACTAATACGGAGGGGGTGTTTGGTCTCATAGGCTAGGAGAGGTGGAAGGAGAAGGTTGTGGGGGTAGGGGAGAAGGAAGCTTCTGAGTGCTCGAGAGTGGAACAAAATAGCTTGTTCAAGGAGGGCTGCGTGGGTAGAGGAGAGGCTGCTGAGAGCATAGGAGTGCCTTGATCAACAGAGAGGGTTGATCAAGAGAGGAAGAGGAGGTTGATCAGGAGCTATCGAGCAGACAGTTACTGCGACGGTTGCACTTGCAGGTTGGTTGCCGAGAAGGACTGAGCTGAGCCGAGAGCAAGGCTTGCTGAGCAGAGAAGCAAGGCCTGCTGAGCAGAGAGCAAGGCTTGCTGACCAGGGAGCAAGGCTTGCTGAGCAGGGAGCAAGTCTTGCTGGGCAGAGAGCAAGGCTTGCTGAGCAGAGAGCAAGGCTTGCTGAGCAGAGGGAAGAAGAGAGGGCCGCTAGCAGCGGCAATAACACACTTCGCCCGCCGCTGCCTAAATGCCACTCTTGCGACGGGCTTTCCTTTGATTAATTGCGAGAGGTTACAAGCTTACATGTACACCTTCACAACAAAGCATTAAAGGGGCACAAAGGGAAGCTAGCGACTAAGGAAGAAAAAAAATGCCAGAGAGCAGAGAAAAGAAGCTGCCAGAGACTAAGTAAAAGAGGCTGCTAGCTGCTGGACGACTAGAAAACTGAGTCTGTAGTGTCTGCTGACAAGCTGCAAGTAAGCTGTGGAGGACTGCACGGACAGGAAAACTGAGTCCGCAGGGTCTGCTGGCAGGCTGGTGGAGGACTGCGCGGACAGGAAAACGGAGTCTGCAGAGCTTGCTGGAAGACTGATGGAGGACTGCGCGGACAAGAAAACTGAGTCCGCAGGGTCTGCTGTCAAGACTTGTCTCCACCTATGGTCCCCTGGCCTCCCCCAGAATGAGAGGGTTCATGGGCTATTTATAGGCCCGGGGAAGATCTTCAAGAAGCAGGGCCCAGTGACGTCAGCATGACGACCTGCGCGGACTCCGCGGACTGGAAAATGGAGTCTGCCAGGTTGTCGAAGCGAGCTGTAGGAAGTTGAGAACGGAGGCCGCCCCCTTGCGGGCGGCCTGACCGGACTCCGGGGGGAGTCCGCTCGGCAGTGCCGGGGCCGCCCTCTAGCGGGTGGCCTGGGCGGATTCCGGGTGGAATCCGCCCGGCAAGTGCCGGGGCCGCCCCCTAGCGGGCAGCCTGGGCGGATTCCTGGTGGAATCCGACCGGCAAGGCCGGGGATGCCCCCTAGCGGGCGGCCTGGGCGGATTCCAGGTGGAATCCGCCCGGCAAGGCCGGGGCCGCCCCATAGAGGGCGGCCTGGGGGGATTCCAGGTGGAATCCGCCCGGTAAGTGTTGGGGCCGCCCCGTAGCGGGCTGCCTGGGCGGATTCCAGGTGGAATCCGCCCGGCAAGGCCGGGGCCGCCCCCTAGCTGGCGGATTCCGGGTGGAATCCGCCCGACAAGTGCCGGGGCCGGCCCCTAGCGGGCGGCCTGGGCGGATTCCGGGTGGAATCCGCCCGGCAAGGCCGGGGCCGGCCCCTAGCGGGCGGCCTGGGCGGATTCCGGGTAGAATCCGCCCAGCAAGTGCCGGGGCCGTCCCTAGTGGGCGGCCTGGGCGGAATCCGGGTGGAATCTGCCCGGAAAGGCCGGGGCAGCCCCCTAGCGGGCGGCCTAGGCAGATTCCGAGTGGAATCCGCCCGGCAAGTGCCGGGGCCGCCCCCTAGCGGGCGGCCTGGGAGCATTCTGGGTGGAATCCGCCCGGCAAGTGCTGGAGCCGCCCCCTAGCGGGCGGCCTGGGCGGATTCCGCGTGCAATCCGCCCGGCAAGAGCCGGCGCCGCCCCCTAGCGAGCGGCTTCGGCGGATTGCGGGTGGAATCCGCACGGCAAGCGGGCAGAGGCCGCCCCGGGTGGGCGGCCTGGCAGGCGGAGGCCGCCCCTGGCGGGCGGCCTCGGCGGACGGCGGCAGGAGGCCGCCTCCCCTCGAATGGCAGGGAGGCCGGAGCACCTTGGGCGGACTGGGAGGCCGCCCCTTATGGTGCTGTTGGCAGACTCCTGCAAGGAAAAGCATTGCACGGTTAGCGTGCCTAACCGCATGGCCTGCGAGGGTGAGCTACGGGAACAGCCCGCCATCCCGCAGGGCACGCGGTTGCAAGGGGACCCAGACGGACAGGGAAAACTGTCTCCCTATGCTGGGGCTTGTCGCGATCAAGAGGGAGAATCTACGGAGCGCGACTAGCCAGCTGGCTACCTTGGGAAGGATCGCCGATTTCTGGGTTAACAGGCAGTGCAGGAGGCTGCGCCACAAAATTTATCGTCAGAAATTTGTTTCAACCATAACTAAAAATGGACAATTATATATGTGATCCGCACATGGGCACACCACTGCTTCCGCTGCTTAGTTTGTCCGCAAACTAAACTCGCGCGGGGGTGACCCAGCAGTTGTGGACTGTTACTTTTCGATCGAGGTTTCCTCTGATACCACTTGTAAGCCCCCTTTTTTTCTCTTAAAACCCCGGGGTCTTATGGCCAGAACCGCCGCCTTGCGGTGACACCTTCGCACTCGGGAAGGTCGTCACTACAAGACGCCGATCTTGCTGGCCAAATCGATCGTAACTGTAGCAAAAGTAGTAGTGCAAGAGAAGATAAGTCCACAACAAATCACATATATATAAAATCTCCACGAAGGGAGTGTCCACAAAATAGTAAAGAGTACAGAAATAAAACAACTACAGATCTCTCATGTGGAAGCAAAATAAAACAACTACTAGAAGTCAGAACTCACAGTCCCTGCCTGCTGTACTCTTGAGCTAGACTGCCCTGTCTCCAATCGTACCGGTCTCCTGGGCTACTCCTCCATACTCGGCTCCACAATCCCCTAATATGATGTGGTTCAAAAACCGTTAGTCTATAAGACTAAGCCCTATCGTCCCCCACCCCTTACCCCATGCTCCTAGGCACCGAGCGGAGAGGAAGAAAGGAAAGGGCGTGAAAGTGGAGAGAAATCAAAAACAGGAGACAGGGGGACCTAGCTAGCAATTTATAATCATGTTGTAATAGGTAAAGTAAGAAAAGAATTTAACCTTCACTTATGTGAGTACACATAAGCCAAGGGATCTTCTACAAGGCTCCCATCATATAAAATGTCCCATACCACTTTATACGTTGGGGTGTTGGTTGTCACAAGCAACATATATATATTGAAATAACCTTAATTTATAAACTTGCCCACACAAGCTTATAGACCAAGGGGTCATTTTGCAGGGCCTAATGTATAAGCGTCCCATACCACTTATACTTTAGGTGTCAGTGGTTAAATGAATCGATTATGCTATGACATGCAAGTGGGTATGATGGAACATGCAAGTGCAACACACACACCCGACTCTATGCACACAGACCTTTAGTTCCCCATTTCAGAGCCGTTACCTCCCAGGATACCTCCGTAGTGGCAGATGGAAGCGGTGGGTTGGGCCTCGCCCACCTCAAAACCAGTAAAAGCACTATCGGTCTGACCTATCGTACGCCTCAACGCCTTGTGCACTAAGCAGACTACCGCTTACTCTTGCCGACTGGACCGCCGGACTTAAGTTTGGCGAAGTGTAAAACCACACTTGCCGAGTCATCGTATTGGCATCGGTGCATCGACTAACCCATACCGAAGACCCACCACCTTAACTTTCATCCTTTCATGCACCTGCAAATTTATCGTATCAGTACCGAGCCAAAGCTCCCCGGACCATCCCGTCCGTCACAAATATCAACCGAGCCAAAGCTCCCCGGACCATCCCGTCCGTCACAAATATCAACCGAGCCAAAGCTCGCCGGACCAAAACGTCCGTCTCTCAACCATCCAAGCCGAAGCTTCCAAATCATCTTCCTGTGCTATCTGTGTTCGTGAAATGTGCAATTCCTAATTACCAAGTTACTCTTTTCAGCTTGTTAGTTCAGTTTACGTTAATCCAGGACTGCCCCCGTTATTTCCTGTGAAGGGCTCTCAAGGGGAACTAGGAACTATGTTGGGATTACGCCCAACATTATCTTTCGCAAGGTACTTATTATTATTGGTTGATTTCCCTTACCCATTACCTTCTCATATTGCGATAGGCTAATCCTAAGGTAGTTTAGACCTTTCACTCTCGCGGCAATGACGATCCTTCGTCGCACTCGCGTACCTTCTAACACACATCAACTCGATTCCCACCACTCCTTAGAACTTTCTATGGTGACTCATCTACTTTCATTCAAACAATTTAACACGACTAACTCTACACTATTCCAACTCTTATCCTAATACAACTTTCCCCCAAATTACTATTTGCAGACCAACCTATACTAAGTGATGTTCATGATAAGATGTCCATCAAGTTTTCATCCGAATGATCTAGGATTATTACTAGAGTCCTATCATGACATAAATGATTTAATTCCAGAATATTGTATTTTCCTCAATTAATATTCTATTTAAATAATTTCTTACAAGAGCCAATTATAGTCAAGTTGATCATAAAGTATACATTTTAGACATGATTAATGTTTCATAAATTCATGATAATATTCCATATATCCAAAAGTGACAATTTCCAAATTTGACATTTTTTACAAACATTTAAGGGTCCTAAAATTATTTTAGCAGTAATTTCCATATTCCAAGATTTGTAAATCAACTACTTGAAATTATCATCCAAATAATTTGAGTTAAATATATTACACTACTACAGTCCTAAAATCATCACTGGTCCAGTTTCTTGATTTTTCACAGAATATTTAATTCTAAATAAATTCAATACAAAAATCTACAAAGGGCATAATTGCGAATCAAGTACTATGAATATAATTCAAAAATTCCTAAATAAATTGCTAAAAGTAGATATCATCCTGAACTCATCAGTGGCCAAAATTCACATTTTTTACAAGTTAAATTATTCTTTAAATGATTTATTTACCAAGTATGGCCTTTAAAATATTTATGAAGGAAGCAACATATAAAATCCTTTAAAAATTATAATAAAATTCAGAGACCTTTATTTAGGTCAAAAACCTCTACTGACCAAATTTTACTAGATTCCATTTAACTCAAATAATCAAATTAAATCAAATACTAAATTGGACACTTTGATATTTAACACAGGAACTACCATGAATATAATCTATAAAATTCCACTAAAAATATCTAGGGCTTCAACTCACCCTAAGATTTATTCTACCTCATCTTCACAATTTTTAGAGGATGTTAAGTTACTTGTTTTGACCTAGTAGTGCTTCTACCCTAAAACTAGGGTTTGACTTTTGAGGTATTTAACTATTTCAAAGTTCCCTAACATTTCAACCAGAGGCTTAAATATATCTAAGCTAACTCTCTACTGAATTAAAAGGCCATACAAGGGCATTTGCCCCTATGTCCTTCACAACCCCCCTAAAGGTCCTTCCTTAGGGTGTGAACTTAGGTCCTAGGGTAAGTCAACTCTAATACATCCATCTTTCCCCAAAGAGGGGAGGGTACTTAAGGTAATACTAAGTCAGTGGTCCAAGAGGGCTGTGCATTCAATATTTTATTTTTTTCTTCTTTTTGGCTATAAGCATACCAAGCCCTTTACAAGTCAACACATGCAAGGGGTTTCCCTAACTTGTTTTGGTCCATATGGGCTGCAAATTTAACCATGCCATGATAATGTCCTCATGGACATGCCACCAAAAATTGGGGCCTTTTGGAGTTGAACTACTCCAAGAATCACCTAAACAAGCCTAGGGGTAATTTGGTAATTCCCCCTGATTTTAATTCCAATTAATCCCATTTTGGGCAGGGCCTAAATATGCCCTAAACCAGTCACCTCCCAAAATCCCAGGTCATTTGGGCCTCTGGTTGGGCTTGGGCATCTCTTTCAATTTTTGTATTTTTGTTATTTGCAGCCCAAGACCATTCACCTCTTTCAGATCTTGCAAGTGAGATATCTCAACATGCATAGGGGTAAATTGTCTAATTTTTCTACCATAGGTCTAATATACTCCGAAGGGCAGGCTACCAAAATTTGGGGCATTTTGGAGTTGATATGCTCCAAAAATCAACAAAATTTAATTTATCAAATTCTGACTAAAACTATAGAATTATTTTCCCCAAAAATTCCCATTTTTGGGGAGGGCCTAGATATGACTAATAAACCACAAAATTTCAGCCCATTTGGACTTAGGGTTTGGGCAGGGCACTCATTTTAGTTTTCTGACGTACCTTAGGACCAGCCCTAGGAAAATGGCTCTATAGGGCAGTAGACTTAACCAAAAATTATGTGTAATATATCAAATTAAAGGTAACTTCAAGACCTACAATTTTGATGTTGAATACATTTTATGAAAAAGGATATAAGTGCCATAAATATTGACATGCAAAAGTAGGATATAAAAGACATAAAAATAGCACTATTCATGTAATTAAATAATTCCTGGATTAATATTTTTGCATGACACAGATCTTGACGCCATCGGACGGCTGCTGCTTATCTTCTCTAAATCGCTTGGATTCTAGCCCGAGTTTCACGGGGGCTTTCCCGGTGGCTACCGGCGGCGCCTCCACCGGCAAACTTCGCCTCCCCCCTCACGGTGGTGGGGGCAACATTTTGCCGGCGGCTAGGGCAGCGGGAGGTGGCGGCGCCACCTCACCCGAAAGCTCCAAAACCACCATTAATGGGGAAAAAGAAAAACTGGGCTCGGGCTCTTTCGAACCCGTACCCTACCCTAAACATTCCTAAGATCTAGGCATGAAGAGAGAGGTGAGGGAGGACCTTCCCGGCGGCCTTGCGACGTGAGGAGCGGCGGGGGACCATTGCGGCGGCGACGACGATTCTCCCTCGGTTTTACGGCTCTATCTCGGGCTCAGCTCCAAGGCTCGGTTTCTCTATCTCTCTCTGCTGCTCTCCTTGTCTTGAGGGTGATGAAGTGAAGGGGGAAAAAGGTGGAGAGATGAAGTATAGGGGGGGTGATAATTCCTAAGTGCAAGGTGGCAAGTTTGCTTTGTTCTTGTCACCATATATGTATGGGTGGGCTCCACTCCATACACCTCCTCCTCCATGACTCCAGGGGTCGGCCATCCCAAGTGGGGGCTGATGGCATGGGTCCAAGTGGCTCATTCCACTAAACACCCTTAAATATACCCCTTTCTCTCTCCTAATTATTCTTTAAATTTTTTTTGAGATTCTCTCTCTCTCTCTATCCTAGTCACTAAGTTAGCTAGTCAATCTTCTAGTCTATTGGCAGCCCACATGTTTATTTCATCCACCAAAACATGGTTAGCCCAAGTGAGTTGGGCTTGAGCTTGAGTTAGCCCATTTGGGCTAGCTTGACCCAAACCTAGGCTAGGGTTGACTTAGGTCAATTTGGTCTTTGAGGTTGGCCCAAATGGGTCCTTGGTGACCCATTGGCCTCCCCTAAGGCCTAGGTAGGCTTGCCTTGGCCCTTTGGAGGTCACTTGACCCTTAAGCAGGGTACCTTGACTACTTTAGGGCTAGAGTTGACTTTGGTCAACTTAGCCATTTTGATTGGTCCCAATGGGTCCTTGGTGACCCTTTGGCCTCTCACTAGGGTTATGAAGGTATGTGTGGGGTCCACTTGGCTAAGGGAACTACAATTGGCCCTTGTACAGGTCAGTTTGACCCAATGTAGGTTAGGTTGACCCATTTAGGGTTAGGGTTGACTTGGGTCAACTGAACCCCTTTGACTGCCCTCCATGGGTCCTTAGTGATCTAATGGATCTTACAATGGGTTGATGAGACCATGGTGGGATCTTGAAGTCTTGGTGAAGCCCCATGGTTATCTTAAACTAAGGTTCAGGAATTTACTATTTGTAGACCATAGTGGTCTCACCCACATTCTTAGGTTTTTCTTAGTCTTCTTGGGCTTCCTAGGGTTTTGTCATGACCTAGCCATGGCCAAAACCACTCTTAGGGGTCCAGTTGGAAATGGGATGTTAAACCGAATGAGCAAGTAAATATTGTTTTCTCCTGGTCTTCTGGTGCTATAGGAATTTGGAAGTATCCAGAAAGTCCATCTACAAAACAATAATAGGAATGTCCTGATAAACGTTCTAATATTTGGTCAATGAAAGGCAGAGGGAAATGGTATTTTCTAGTGGCATCGTTTAATTTCCTATAATCAATACAGACACGCCAACCTGTTACCGTTCGCGTAGGAATTAGCTCATTCTTATCGTTAGCTACCACTGTTAGACCACCCTTATTAGGAACGACTTGGACAGGACTAACCCATGAACTATCCAAAATAGGGTATATAATACCAGCATCTAACAACTTAACAATTCCTCCTTGACTACCTCTTTCATATTCGGGTTTAGCCTACGTTGCAGTTGAATAGAAGATTTATAGTTTTCTTCCAAAAGGATTTTGTGAGTGCAAAAGCTAGGATTAATACCCTTTATGTCAGATATTTGCCATGCTATTGCACCTTTACATTTCTTCAATACAGTTATTATCTTTTTCAGTATTAGACAGATTAGAAGAAATAATAACTGGATAAGAAGAATTAGTTCCTAAGAATGCATACTCAAGATGATCCGGTAATTTTTTAAGTTCTACTATTGGTGGATTCTTAGTATTATTCTTAAGAGTTTCATGATCTCCTTGAGTAATCAAACTATATTCAGTCATTCTATTCATTGCAACACTATTATCTAGAAAAAATAAATGTTCAACAATATCTTTATTTTTTTCTTCTTCTAGATAGCAGTTTGTAATACAAATTTCTAAAGGATCTTTATAATAGAAAGTAGAATTTATAGAAGGCATAACATTATCAATAATTTGAGAAAAATAACAATAATCATCATTATCTAAAGATTGTTTCATAGTATTGCCAATTTGAAAAGTGATTTCATCTTCTCCTACTCGCAAAACTAATTTACCATCAAAAACATCAATAAGCGCTCTAGATATGGCTAAAAATGGACGCCCTAATATAAGTGGTACTTCAATATTTTCATCCGTATCTAGAATAACAAAATCAACAGGAAATATAAACTTATCTACCTTAACCAATACATCTTCCACTATTCCTCTAGGATACTTAACCGATCGATCTGCTAGTTGAATACTCATTCTAGTTGGGCTAAGTTCTCCTAGACCTAGTTTCAAATATAGTTTATAAGGCATTAAATTTATACATGATCCTAAATCTGCTAAAGCTTTATTTACTTGCAAATCTCCGATTAAACATGGAATTGAAAATGAACCGGGATCCTTAATTTTTTGTGGTACTTTATTTTGCAAAATAGCAGAACATTCTTCACTAAGTGTGACTAAAGATAATTGTTATATTTTACTTTTATTAGAAATTAAATCCTTAAGAAATTTCGCATACTTAGGCATTTGAATAATTTCAGAAAAAGGTAAATTGACATGTAATTGTTTAAACATAGATAGAAATTTACCATACTGCGCATCCATGCGCTCCTTGCTAAGCTTTGCTGGGTATGGTACTGCTGGTTGATACTGCATCGGTTGCACGTTCATCTCGCTTGGTCCTTCGCCGCTAGACTACACTTGGGGCGCTTCCTTCATAATCCTTGGGTCTTGTAACTCCTTTTCGCTCCTCAATTGAATGGCTTTTGCATGCTCCCTAGGATTTGTCTCGGTATTTCCTGGAAGTGTCCCTTGTTGTCTTTCAAAAACCATCCTTGCACGCTGTCCAATCTGATTTTCCAAATTCTGAATCGAGCCATCTTGATTACGGAAGGCTACATCGGTAGTTTGCATGAACTTGGTGAGCACATCTTCCAATGTAGGCTTCCTTGGTTCCAGTTGTTGTTGTTGTCCAAACATGGGTTTCTTCCCTTGATTGCCTTGTGCTCCCCAAGAGAAATTGGGGTGGTTCCTCCATCCAGGATTGTATGTAGCACTATATGGGTTGTTCGCTTGATTGAAATGAGGTCTCATATTATTACCCATATAGTCAACATGCTCTTGTACTAAAGGTTCACAACTAGGCATTCCACTATATGAAAGGTTCCATTGTTGAGGTGCCATGGAGGGTGATGCTAAGGCAAGATTGTCCATCTTTTGGTGAAGCTTCTCCACTTGAATGGCTAAGGCGGTGACAACATCCACTTCATAAATTCCTGCGGGCTTACTAGGCTTTTGTCTCATGGTAGTCCATTGATAGTTGTTCATCACCATGTCTTCTATCAAATGCTGAGCCGCTTCAGGTGTCTTGTTGTTCAAAGTTCCTCCACTACCTTCATCAATCATTTATTTAGTGGACGGATTTAGACCATTGTAGAAGGTCTGAATCTGAAGCCATGAAGGTAGAGCATGGTGGGGACATCTCCTCAAAAGGTCCTTGAATCGTTCCCATGTGTCGTACAACGATTCAGATTCCAATTGCATGAACGTAGAGATGTCATTCCTTAGCTTTGCAGACTTTGTCGGTGGGAAATACTTCATCAGAAACTTCTCAACCATCATATCCCAAGTAGTAATTAACCTCTAGGTAGTGAGTTCAACCACTGCTTCGCTTTATGCCTTAGAGAGAATGGAAACAATCTCAATCAAATGTCATCATTGGAAACACCATTGATCTTGAATGTATCACATATCTCCAGGAATCTGGCCAAGTGGGTGTTAGGATCTTCATCTTGCAGGCCATCATACTGGACATACTGTTGAACCATCTGTATGACACTAGGATTCAACTCGAAGTTATTGGTGACTATTGGCGGTCTAACAATACTTAACCCAGTTCCTTGGAGGTTGTTCTAGCAAAGTCAGACATAGTTTGCTCATTATGGTTGGCCATGGTATCCAAATTTTTCGGATGATTCTCTCCTTGGTTAACTGTTTCTTCTTCTACTAGTTCGTTTGAAATATCTATGCTATTGACTCCCACGTCCCTTTGGTTGGTGTTATGGATAAGTCGTTCTGGGTCAGGATGAAATGGTGCTAGCCCAGAATTTCTGCCCCTGGTCATAGACTAACAGACTACAAAACAGAGATTAAGTGATATAATTATTCCATAACAAATTTACAATTATATATTAATAAACAAAAATTGGTAGATTCATAAAGTTCAGGCTTTCAAAATAATGAAATCGAGTCCCCGACAACGACGCCAAAAACTTGATGATTTTCTTTTGCTAACAAGTAATAACTCAATGCGATTTCATTCTACATTCTAGTATAACTATGTAGATGGGCATAAGCTAGATTGAATTAACATTCAGGCAAGTGCACATATCAATCATAGTACAAGAGAAATCTACATCTCGTGTCGTATTTCACAGGGCCATTTCAAATATTCGTACTCACCCTCACTCTATTATCGTACCTATAAGTAAAATTGATATCTAAACTAAATTGACCTAACTATAACTATTTGGATAATTCAATATGGAAGAAGTAAATATGGTAAAAAGCAAGAAGCTTACGAGCTTTTACATGAACAAACATCATTTATTAACTCAATTCTAAGTAATCATGAAAAAATAATACTATCAAATTCGTTGTAATGTAAAGGTTAACGTTCATCAAATTCTCTCTCGAGCAATTCCAATCCTAAACCTAAGTTAGTAAATTTTCTCTCAAACAATTTACAACACTCAAGTTCGCATTAAGTAAAGCACCCTAATTAATACATAAATTCATGAAACCTTATCTCTAAAATACCATGAATCCATTTACCTGTATTCCAATTTTCCAAACAACATATCTCTCGATCATGGAGTTTGATTCACAAATAGAGTTAACACCACAATATGGACATACAAATATCATCACAAACAACAAATTTCTCAATCTATAAGTTTGCAAATTATGTAAAGCAAAGAAGCAATCCATAATGAAAATGAAACCCTTTGTTTGTAAGCCTAAATACGAATAAAATACCACGAATTTGATGTAAACAAAGCGATACATGATTACAAAATCGTTCAAATATAAGTTCATGCAAATTAAAAAATAAACAAAGTTGAATCACCAAGAGAAAGGAAAGATTAAAAGGGATTAATGAAAAATTAAATGCATACAAAATACCCTTCAAATCCTCCTGCTCTTGGATGCTCCACTTTGTGCTCCAGAAGTTCTCCAATTCCAAAATGATCCAAAAGTTCTCCTATAATTTTTCTACAGGAATTATATAGTCCCTTTGCAAACAAGTTGGACATGGGTTCCAACACGGTCGTGTGTCAGGCCGTGTTGACGGTTCCTAGGCGGTTCCCCACGAACAGGCGTGTCTGGTAGTGGGCCGTGTCAGATGACACGGGTACTGACACGGCCGTGTTGTTCTTCATATTCTCCAGATACGGGTTGGTCGGCAGTCGTGTTCAAATATGACACGGGTAGGCACACGGGCGTGTTCCTACCCGTGTGAGTCTCTGTCTCCTGCATCCAATTTCTTCAGCTCCAGGGCACATAGGACACGGGTATTGACATGGCCGTGTGTCTACCCATGTGCGCCAAATTTTTGTCCTATCATCAGCCATGTTGACTACGTGAACTCCCCTGTTTGCTCCAAGACTTTTAGTGCCATTGGTTGGCACTACCTGCATTAGAAAAATGAAAGGATAAATATATAGCTTAATACAAGGAGTAACCAAAAATCCTAACTGTGCTCTCCTATTCATGATAAGACAATTTCTCAACTAATCTTGCAAAATTACTACAAAAGGAGGCAGAAAATAGTGGACATGATTACAATTATGATAGTAAAAGGCCTATCATAATCGCACTCATCAGTTACAAATCGCCCTACCTTAAAGAATTTTGTCCCAAAATTAAGTCATACAGAAATTAATAGAATTTATCAACATTAAACTGTGTACCTCAGTCGAATAACTCGGGGAACTTCGTCTTCATGGTTAGCTCCCGTTCCCATGAAAGCTCTTCTCGACCACAGTTGTCCTAATGGACCTTGACCATCCAGATCTCCTTATTACAATGTTGCTTGACTTCTACATCCTTAATACAAATGGTTTGAATTTCGCTGTCAACTCACTATCAACCGATACTTGATCCGCTGCAACCAATTGTGTAGGCTCTTGCACTGCCTTCCGCAACACCGATATCTGGAATACGTCGTGTAAACCACTCAGTTTTGTTGACAACTTCAACCGATAGGCGGCTTCATCAACACGCTTCAGCACCTCAAACGGTCCAAGGTATCTTGGACTCAGCCTTTTCAAGCGTCGAATCCTTGACAAACCTTTGAATGACTTAATTTTTAGATACACCCAATCGCCTACGGCAAACTCAACGTTCCTGTGCTTGGCGTTATAGTACTTAGCATGCCTATCCCGAACAATCACCAATCACTCTTGGATTGTTCGTATAACCGAAGTCACATCCTCGACTTCTTTTCGCTTATACAACCTTGACTCGCCCGTCTGCAACCAAGATAACGGAGTATGACACTTCATGTCATAAAGGGCCTCGAACGGCGCCATCTGTATGCTTGCCTGGTAGCTGTTATTGTAAGCGAATTCAATCATAGATAGGTGATCCTCCCATCTCTTTCCGAAATCCAAGGTGCACATGCAAAGCATGTCCTCCATCATCCTATTGACCCTCTTAGTTTGACCATCTGTTTGCAGATAAAAGGCGTACAAAACTTCAGTTTGGTCCCCAACAGTTGATATGTTAGTCTCGAATCGTTAAACGTGAAGCGCACATCTCGGTCACTAATGATGCTACGGGGCACCACATGAAATAGTACTATACTATCCACATATAGTTTGGCTAGCATTTTCGCCGAATCTTCCTTCCTATTTGGGATGAAGCGCGACACTTTCGTCAACCGATCAACGATCACCCAGATGACGTCGTTTCCCTTCTGTGATCTCGGCAAACTGTGCATGAAATCTACGGATATATCATCGAACTTCCATTCCGGTATAGGTAAGGACTTCAAGAATCCTCCAGTCTTCTGACAGTCAGCCTTCACCAAGGTGCACGTTTGACACTTCACCACATAAAGTGCTATGTCCTTTTTAAGTCCTGTCTACCAGAACAGCTTTTTCATGTCTTTGTACATTTTTGTGCTCTCCGGATGAATAAAATACTCAGTATAATGAGCCTCGTACAACAATTCCTGTCGTAGCTTACCCACACTTGTGACGCACAAACGACTATCCTTCCACAATATCCCATCATCGACAGTAAATTGGGCATTTGACCAATCCAAAGCCTCATTCATGAACCGCTTCATGTTGTCATCCAACTCCAAAGCCTGCTGAACCCTATCAGCAAGGTCATATTGTATCTCTGTCCAGTTCAACTATGCTTCAGCACTAGACCTCTTGTCAACACACGAGATTTCCAAGGCCTCCAAATCGTGAATAAGACGCTCATCATACATCCTTATCTAGTTATCTTGTGCGGGAACCCTACAAATCAATGCATCCGCAACTACATTACCTTTCCCAGACACATAATGTATCTTGAAGGTGTAGTCCCCAAGGAACTCCATCCATCTACGCTGTCTCATTTTTAGGTCCTTCTGATCCAATAGGTACTTCAGCCTCTTATGGTCGGTGTAAATAATGACTTTCACGCTGTACATGTAATGCCTCCACAGCTTCAGAGTGAATATCACGACCGCCAACTCCAAGTCATGGACCAGATAATTCCTCTCTTGTACCTTCAACTGGCGTGAGCCATATGCTATCTCACTACCATGTTATAGAAACACACAGCCTACGCCGCTCCCCGAAGCATCATTGTAGAGTTCATAGCCCTCTGTTCCACTTGGCGAACACAATACCGGTGTCGTGGTCATATGACTTTTAAATTCTTCTAAAGCTTGAGCGTACGCTGGCGACCACACAAACTTTTGATCCTTCCTTGTCAGAGTAGTGAGGGGTAAGGCTATCCGTGAGATGTTCTCCACGAAGCGCCTGTTGTAGCCGGCAAGTCACAGGAAACTCCGGACTTCCGCCACTGAAGACAACACAGGCCACTCCCGTATCGCAACAATCTTCGCCGGATCCACCGCAATTTCATCTATACTAACGATATGACCGAGGAATGCTACCGATGAAAGCCAGAACTCACACTTGGAGAACTTGGCATACAACTGACTACTTCTCAGGGTCTCCAAAATAATCTGTAAATACTCCGCGTTATCAAACTCAGATTGGGAATACACCAAGATATCGTCAATAAACACTATTATGAACCAATACAAGTATTTCTTGAACGTCTGATTCATCAAGTCCATAAATACGGATGACACATTAGTCAGCCCAAAAGGCATGACCGTGAACTCATAATGCCCATAACGTGCACTGAACGTCGTATTGGGAATGTCACTTTCCCTGAATCTTAGCTGATAGTAACCAGACTTCAAATCCAGCTTTGAATACACCATCGACCCAACTAGCTGGTCGAAAAGATCGTTGATCCTCGAGATCGGGTACTTATTCTTCTCAGTTAACTTATTCAACTCCCGATAGTCGATATAAAGTCGTAGACTTCCGTCCTTCTTCTTCACAAAGAGGACTGGGGTGCTCCAAGGTGACAAACTCGGACGCACATACCCCTGCTCTATTAATTCTTGAAGCTGCGCTTTCCACTCTGCCTTTTTCCTTGGTACTAAACGGTACGGAGACCGCGACACCGGTTTGGCACCTGGCACCAACTCAATGGTGAAATTGATCTCTCTCTGAGGCGGAGATCCAAGGAGATTTTCGGGGAACACGTCGGCAAACTCCGACACCACTGGAATACTGACTAGCCCAGACTTCGACTTCTTAGCCTCTAAGAGAGTGAAGAACAGCTCTGCACCCTCATGCACTGCTTTAACTACATGAAGAACAGACATCATTGTCTTGCTCGACCCCTTCATACCGGAGAAGATAGTTTCTTGGCTTGTATTCGAACCCAGCTTGATAGTCTTCAAACTGCAGTCAATACACACACATTGCTCTGAGAGCCAATCCATGCCAAAGATTATATCAAACTCTAATATGGGTAGTAGCAACTTCCATGTCAAAGGTTTGACTTCCTATATGCACTTTTGTAACACCTCCCCTGTAATGACCTTATAATATGGGTCCGGCCGGGGCCCCCACAACATATAGACCCCACAACTTTAGCATTAAAAGATGATATGAACTACCCAATCTCAAAACTCAAAACCAAACAACAGCGGAAACAGGACTAGAAGTTATCCACATACACAAGAGTATCGAAATGGTCTTATGGCCATACAACAATAGAGAGTCCAAAACTCAAAAGATAACATCCACCATCAATGTGCATAAGCACTCCTAGACTACCTTGGCCTGCAAGCCGGAAAATAAGAGCATCAAACATACAATGCCACAAAAATAAAGCTAGTACGAAACTTGAAACACTTCATGAGGCTTAGGCCTTTTTGGCCGGCGAGCTGGATCCTGCTTGCGATCCTTGCCCTGTAAAATTTGGTGGTAATGTGGGTCAGTAAAGACTGACCTCAAACTGTGTAACAAACACATCTCCTCCCGGCCGCCCCTAATGGACCCCGGGGTACCCCTCTAACCTGCAAGTCAGCACTTCGTATACCATATACATAAATAAGTAAAGCTCCAAAAGAACAGGTTTGAATGTCTCAAACAACAAACACGTTTTCTATGTTGAGCATATAATAAAAAGGGGCCTACTATGCAACATGTATGCAAAACTCAGGCTTCACCCAAGGCACCTTATTGCGTATGCAACTAGCACATCATCATCACATCTGGGTACTTCTAATTTCCCCATTGGTGTTAAGCCACAAACAAAAGGGTACTGTAATACCATTAACGACATACAAGCCGCCACACGGAACTCTTGCCAAGGCCCCACCCGCTTGTGGTTCTTAGACCCGGGCTTGCCTGTAAGCTCTAACTTCTCGCGTCAGGATTCCGTCTCACACACTAACCGATTCTAAGAACCCTTGCTGGACCCCACCCACTCATGTCCTCTTTGCCTGGGCTTGCCCCATGCTTGGCATTCTCGTTAGTCTCACATAAGAGGACTAGTCTCGCCGAGACACTCTGCCCACTTGACTTGCACGTCACAGGATAGCCAGCCGACCATGGAGAAAAAGTCGCGCCTTAGCACATGACAATCCATAATCATTCCCACCCTAATCCATCATTTGTACTGCAACATCCCCGCGCACCAAGGAAACCATCTACAACCAATACGGTGCTAACCTTGTCCACCAAGAAAACCATCTACCGCCATTACGGAGCTAACCTTGTCCGGTTCCGGCTACACGTACTCACTCGAGAAAAGGGGGAAAACACAAACATCACAAACGACATCTTGCCGCAACGGATTTCTACAAAATCCTTAAGGTTCGTTATGCAACATCACCGAGTCGGACTAACGGTCGCAACTATGGCTTCACCCACAATACCTAATCCACTAACAGAGCGGATCCCTAATGCAAAATCATGCCGGGGACGGACTCAATCGACCCGGAGGTTCCTCTTGAACCATGGCGACCCAAAACCCTCTCATTTGAGAGTTTGGTGCCTAAAAGCTTGAAAGAAAATGCTAAGCATGCATCCTAAAAACCAAGAGGAGAAGTGTCGTAACCTTACGGCCCCTCTTCCTAGCCATGAGAACTTAGCCGGATGAAAACTATCGCAACGGATTTGCCTCCGCGGATCTGGACTCGGCTCGCGATTTGGGGCTCCGAAGCTTCTCCGGAAGCCGGATCTCTCCTTCACCTTCTTCCTTGCTCTCCCTTCTCTCTAAAACCTTAGAAAGAGAAACTTGAAGAAGAATGAGGGTTTCAAACCCTATTCTCGGACATAACTCAGCTAGGACAGCCCTAAACCATCAGATCCTAAAAGAAGGAAACGAACGACCACGATTCACACTTTAAACCAAAATTCCTGGGCCGAACACGGCTTGAGACACGCCCGTGTCCAAGGCCGTGTGCCTCAATCAACGCCGAAACCGTCGCATCCAGAACAGGACACGGGCTTTGAACATGCCCGTGTCAAAGTTGACACGCCTGTGTCACTTAGTACACGCCCGTGTCACTTAGTACACGCCCGTGTGCCTGGGCGTGTTCCTCCATCGACACAGGACCAAACATAACCCGAGGAGAATTCGGGCTCTCAACACCCCCGTGTCACATTTGACACTCCCATGTCATACACGAACAAGCCTGGGCTCCAGGCCGTGTTTATCCCCTCACACGACCTGACTATCATCCCGAGCAGGATACGGCCTGGGACACGCCCGTATCTCAGGCCGTGTTCATCCTCTGGACGATCGTCGACCGCATTTATGTCGACCACGCGAAAATCGTCGAACCCAAATACGACACAGCCATGTACACGCCCGTGTCCTAGGCCGTGTTCACTGTCTCAACACTTCGTCGAACGCAGTTCGTCGACCACCCGAGTTCTTCGTCGAACCCGAGCATAACACGGCCTTGGACATGCTCATGTCCTAGGCTGTTTGACCCTTACCAAGACACAAACTTGGCTCTGAATGCTGTCCGTCCCTCTTTCAAATTTTGGGGCGTTACAACTCTCTCCCCCTTAAAAAAATTTCATCCCGAAATTACAGAAAGTAAAAGGTACACAAAACTTAAATGATACCTGTACGAAAAAACTTTGGATACTCCTCAAGCATGGTCTGTTCTCTCTCCCACGAGAGCTCCTCACGACCGCAGTTGTCCCATCGGACTTTTACAAGTTTGACCTCTTTGTTCCTTAACCGCCGAGTTTCTGAATCCTCTATTGTGACTGGTCGAACTTGTGTCCTCAAGTCCTCTTCTATCGACACTGATGCTAATTCGATCACCACACTAGCCTATACTAAGGCTTTTCTCAAGACAAAAACATGGAAGACGTCGTGTAATCCACTCAACTCTGTGGACAACGCTAACCGGTACGCTGCTTCTCCCACCCGTTCTATAACCTTGAAAGGTCCCAAAAACCTTGGACTTAACTTCTTGAGTCGGCGAATGCACGAAACACCTTTGAATGGCTTGATCTTTAGATAGACCCAAACACCTACCGCAAACTCCAGCTTCTTGTGGCGAGCATTGAAATATTTTGCTTGCCGATCTTGAGCTACCTTCATGCGCTCTTGAATGGTTTGCACCAACTCACATGCATTATCTACCACTTCTTATCCCAAAAGTTTGTTGTCTCCTGCCTCTGTCCAAGACATCGGTGTTCGACACCGTCTCCCATACAAAGCTTCGTATGATGCCATCTTGATACTTGCATGGTAACTATTGTTATAAGCAGACTCTACCATGAAGAGGTGATCCTCCCACTTCTTGTCGAAGTCAAGAATGCACATTCTCAGCATATCCTCCATAGTACGATTCGTTCTTTTGCTTTGCCCGTCCGTTTGAGGATGGAAAGCCGTACTGAACTTTAGCTTAGTGCCAGACTCTTCTGAACCAACCTCCAGTCTTTGGACGTGAAACGTCCTTCGCGATCACTAATTATACTCTTAGGAATCCCATGTAGTCGCATAATGTTGTGAACGTACAACTCTACCAACTTCTCCACGCTGTCCTCCTTTCGATTTGGGATGAAGTGAGCCACATTGGTCAAGCGATCCTCAATCACCGAAATCGTGTCGTTACCCTACTGCGATCTAGGTAACCCATGCACAAAGTCCATGAAGATGTCATCAAATTTCCACTCGAGGATAGGAAGAGGCTTCAGGAACCCTCCCGGCTTCTGACACTCGGCCTTCACCAAGGCACAAGTTTGACATCGATTCACGTACAAAACTATGTCCCGCTTCAGTCCAGGCCACCAAGTGGATTTCTTCATATCCAGGTATATCCTTGTACTTCCCGGGTGAATGGAGTACTTTGTGAAGTGAGCCTCAAGCATCAACTCCTCATGAAGCTTGCCGAACTAGGGTACACAAATCCTTCCGTCCTTCCTAAGAATCCCGTCAATTATCTCCCAGGTGCTACTCTCGCACTTTTGAGCTTCCACCACGTACGGCTGGAACTCATCATCCAAATGGGTTGCTTCCCGAATATGATCAGACAAATCGTTTTGTATTTCAATCCAGTTCAATCGAGCCATGCTAGACTCGCCCCTTACTACGCACTCCAAGCCGAGGGACTCCCAGTCCAGCACCAACCGCACATCATGAGCTTCGATCCAATTCCCTTGCCTAGAGTATTTTCTACTCAAGGCATCTGCCACCGCATTGGCTTTGCCTGGCATATACTAAATCGACACCTTGTAGTCTCCAAGGAACTCGACCCATCTGTGTTGCCGCATATTCAGGTCCTTCTGATCCAGGAGATACTTCAGGCTTTTGTGATACATGAAGATCTCCACCTTTGCACCATAAACATAGTGCCACCACAATTATAACGTGAAAATTACCGCCTCCAATTCCAAGTCATGGACGAGGTAATTCCTCTCATGAGGCTTCAGCTTCCTAAACCCAAAGGCTATCACACTGCCATGTTGCACTAAAACGTAACCCAAACCGCATCCTGATGCGTCACTGAAAATTTGAAATCCTTCAGTACCTTTCGGTAGAATTAGGATTGGAGCCGTCATCAACCTTTACTTCAGTGTCTCAAATGCCTGATTGCATTCCTGAGTCCACACAAACCTCTGGTCCTTACGAGTCAGTGATGTGAGGGGTAGAGATATCCACGAAAAGTTTTCTATGAATCTTCTATAGTACCCGGCTAGTCCAAGAAAACTTCGGACTTCCGCCACGGTTCTCAAAGTCGGCCAATCTCTGATGGCTTCCACTTTTGCTGGATATACTGCCACCCCATCCCCACTAATCACATGGCTCAAAAATGCTACCTTCTCTAGTCAGAACTCACACTTCGGGAACTTTGCATAAATCTGGTTCTCTCTCAACACTTGCAAGACTACTCTCAAGTGAGTCTCATGCAACACCTCCGATTTGGGGTACACCAAAATGTAATCAATAAAGACAACTACAAAAGAGTCCAAGTATTCCTGGAATACTCGATTCATAAAATCCATGAATACGGATGGTGCGTTAGTCAGCCCGAACGGCATCACCGATAACTCAAAGTGACCATACCTCGTACCAAACGCTGTCTTGGGTATGTCCTCATCTCGAATTTGCAACTGATAGTATCCTGACTTCAGGTCCAACTTTGAATAGACCACCGACCCCACCAACTGGTCAAATAGGTCGTCTATCCGAGGAATCAGATACTTATTCTTGACAGTCAATTTATTCAACCCTCGGTAGTCAATGCACAGCCGCATACTATCGTCCTTCTTCTTCACGAACAACACAGGCGCGCTCGACGATGAAGAACTGGGTCTGATATACCCCTGCTCCAACAGTTCCTGCAACTGCACCTTGAGTTCGGCCAACTCCTTTGGTTCCATCCTAAATGGAGGACGTGACACCGGCTGTTGGAACACCCTATTACTAATTTGGGTCAGGATCACTATGTCTCTAGGAACCTATGCTTGACCTCCTGTATAGCTCAACAGGTCAATTAGAATTGAGTCTAAGGGTTAGAAGTCTAGGTTTGGAAGCTGCCCTGAAGACCAAGATTTTGTGTTTGGAGACTAAGTCATATCGTCGAGCTCAGCACGACGATTCATCGAACTCCGATCGACGATCGTCTAGCTCAACTTCGACAGATCGTCGAACTCCATTCGACGATCGCTGAGCTCAACTTCATTATATCGTCGAACTTCATTCGACGATAGCAGAGCTCAGTTCGACGATTTCAGATAACTTCAAGGATATTTCTAGATTCAAATTCAAATCAGTTAAGGAATTATTATGCAAATAATTCAGAGATTTCCTAGCCGTTTTTCATTCATTTCTGGACCAAGTTTCAAGGAATATTTCTATGGACTTTCCTCCAGAAGAAATTTTGCAATGAAGGATGCAATTAATGCAGGCCAACGACTATTCTTCTCAGAGAGAATGTTTTGTTCAGTACTAGAGAATAAAAGTCAGAATTTTTTGAGTCTTTAATGGAATACAGAGAGAGACACACAGATTACAGAGATACATTCAAAAATCTTCTGTCTCAAAGAATTCTCAAGAACACTCATCCAAGGAGATCAATCTTTTCAGAAATCTTCAGATCTCTTTAGTTTCAAAGTGTTCAAGGCCAACATATTTCCAAACTCCAGACATTCAACATTTCAGTCATTGCTGAAATCATCTATTGCTGGAGTTCAATCTTTGAAGGCCTATCACCCTCAGCAAACCTTTTCTTCCTGAAGATCTCAAGGATTCAGGGGGAGCTTTGAAATCAACAATCCACATAGTCTTCTCAGTTGTTTGAGAAAGAGAAGACTTCCATCACTCTCTCACCCCCTTTCTGTAAAGGGTTTCTCAAACTCCCTTCAAAAGTTTGAACTTGGTTTTTGAGCACCTTGTCAAAAGCTCATTGGTGGCAAGACACCTGATCAAAAAATCTGCTTTGGTTTTTGAGCACCTTATCAAAAGCTCATTGGTGCCCAGGACACCTGATCAACTCATCCTGCAGTGGATTCCTACCTAGGGTGGTAGAAGAGTGAATGTACCCAAGTTTGGGGGAACCACTATATTTCCTTGTGTCTTCTGGTTTTGCTTGTTTTCATTTTTGTTTCTGGCCTTGATTTTTCTGTGCTTAGCTTTTGTTTAACTTAGTGCTGTAATTAGATTTTTAACTGCTTCCCTGCTCACTCTTATTACAACAATTGTTGTAAAAGTTTTTAAAGCACCATATACTCTATTCACCCCCCTCTAGAGTATATCAGATCTAGCTGCACTTTCAATTGGTATCAGAGCGAGGTTGGTTAAACATACCATACCTGATTGGTTGTACAGTCTAACACCTGAACCCAAAGATCTCTAGTTAGATCTGTTTTTCTTTTGTAGTTTATTATTAGATTTTGTTTTCACAAATCATGGCCCAAAACAAAGATTATGCTAGCACCAGACCTCCAGTGTGCAATCTATCCAAGTTTGCACTTTGGTAAGCAAGGATCAGACTTTACATGAATTCTATTGACGAAGATATTTTTAATTCTATTTTGATAGTATGTCCATGACCCCCAGAGAACACAAGTACAAATGTTGTTCCACCTCCATCAGGAACAGATGCTGACATCAAGAGATGGAAGGTAGCTGATGCCAAGGCTATGAACATCTTGGCCCAGACAATGTCAGATGACATATTTCAAAAGGTGGCTGAATGCAATTCAGCAAAGGAAATTTGGGACAAACTCTCAGAAATAGTCTCATGCTCAGCTGATGAGAGAAAGGATAGGAGATCCCATCTCATATCTCAATATGAGAATTTCAAGAAGGGAGAAACTGAGTCAGTGGGAGATATGTACAACAGGCTAAGTCTAATTGTCAGTGAACTCAGAACATTGGACAAAGAGATCTCTCTAACAGAACTTAATGACAAGATCCTAATGTGCTTCCCTAGCACTTGGGATTCAAGGATCTGGCCAATTAAGGATGCCAGAAGTCTGAATGAGATCACTACTGAAGCTCTATTGGGTAAGCTCAAATCTTATGAGCTACTCATAAAAAATAGAGAGGAAGAACAGAAGGCTGCCTCACCAGCCACAAGAAAAGAGAAGACCATAGCATTCAAGGCAACTGAAGATCTGCCTGAAGACAAAGCCACAGACAATGATGAACTACTCAGCTTGTTGGCCAAAAGATTCTACAAGATGGCCAGAAAGGATTTCAGAAGGAGATCATAGAAGGAGCAGGATAAGCCAAGGTATGACAAGTCCAGTAAAAATAATAATAAAGACATTATTTGCTTTGGTTGCAGGAAACCAGGGCACATAGTTCCTGACTGTCCAGAGAACAAGAACAAGGACAGAAGGGACAAGAAAGAAAGAAGAAAGGAGAAAGACTCCAAAAGGAATGGCAATGGCAAACCTTCATCAAGCAAAAACAAGCATACAAGAAAAGAGTTTGTTGCTGAATCCTGGAGTGAGACTGAAGAGGAGTCAGAAGCCTCATCCAGTTCCACTGATGATGAGGATGATGCAGAAGAAAAAGAGTTCTGCATGATGGCAATCAATGCCTCACACCATAATTCAGAAGAAAAGGAGTCAGAGTCAGATTCAGAGACTCAACCTGAAGAAGATCAGGTAATTGGTTCTTTTGATTTTAGTTCAGAGGATTTTAAATCTGAATTTAAAGCACTGTGTTTAGACCTGCTAAAGTCCGAGAAAGAAATTATCTCTCTCAGAAATCAATTATCTGAACACAATACTTTAAAGTCAGAAAACCTCAAACTTTCTCAGGAGTTGGAGAGCTGTAGGGAATAGATAGCTTCACTGAAAAGTGAGCTCTCTGAGGCCAAGAAGCTTGAAGAATCCCTCAATGGGAGAAGCATCAAGCTGATGGACATCACAAGCACAGTGAACTCCAGATTCAACAGTATACTGGGCTTGGGTGCTTCATCCATCCAACCTATAGTTCTAACAACTCCAATCAAATTCATTTCTGACAAGGGAAAGGGAGTTGTAGAGGTTGCTAGGAAAAATTCTGATCTGCCCCAGAAAACCAAGTCCTAGCAGAAATCGTCGAACGGAGATCGACGATCGCCGAATGAAGATCGACGATCGCCGAACGCAGCTCGACGATCTCAGGCAAAATCGTCGAATGCAGATCGACGATCTCAGCCAAAGTCGTCGAACGCAGGTCGACGATCTCAAATACCTGACCTCAGCCATAGTCGACCGTCGAACGGAGCTCGACGATCTGACCCAAGATCGTCGAACGCAGCTCCAAGATCGTCGAACAGAGGTCAGAGCTCTGGAAAATTTTTCAAAGGCAAATCAAAATTGAATCCTAAGGGTCCTTCATCCCAAATCTTTAACCCTTATACTGAATGGATTATAACTCCAAGGAGATATCATCCTGAAGGATATAGGAGTCAACCTGGGATGTCTTTCATTTCAGAATTTAAAGGTTATCAACCTAGGCCCAAGGTAAACTGGGTCAAAAACAAGTAAATTGTTTTATGTGCAGGCGAAGACCTATCCAACATCCAACCAGCAATGGTACTTGGATAGTGGGTGCTCTAAGCACATGACAGGGAATAAGGACAACCTCACTTCCTTTAGATCCAAGCTTGGACCCAAAGTTATCTTTGGTGATTCAAACTTTGGACAGACTAAAGAATATGGTGCAGTCCAGATTGGTTCAGTAACTTTCAAGAAGGTAGCTTATGTGGAAGGACTGAAGCACAACCTAATTAGCATCAGTCAGCTGTGTGATGAAGGCTACCAGGTGACCTTCAGCAAAGCCTTATGCAAAATCAAGTCAGAGGACAACACAGCTGTGTTGACAGGTAAAAGGAAAGGTAACATCTATCTAGTAGATTTTCTTTCAACTGATGTAGATATCTGCTTGTTCAATTCTGTCTGTAGACCCAATATTTTATGGCATAAGAGATTAGGACACCTAAACCTTAGAACTATTGCTAGGCTATCCAAGGACAACCTTGTTAGAGGACTACCTTCTGGCCCCTACAAGAAGGAAAGACTCTACAGGGCTTGTCAATTAGGCAAGCAAACTAAAAACAGCTTTAAGTCACTTAATAAGAGTGATTCACCTAGGATATTGTATCTGTTACACATGGATCTTTTTGGACCCATCACAGTACAAAGCCTAGGGGGGAAATCTTACACTTTAGTAGTTGTAGATGACATCTCTAGATTCACTTGGGTGTTATTTCTAAGGAAGAAGTCTGATAACTTTAAGTGTCTGACAGAGTTTCTCAAATGTATACAGATTGAGTTCAATACTCACATTGCCCTGATCAGAAGTGATCATGGGACAGAGTTTGATTCTCTTCTTATGCAAGAGTTCTGTCAGAGTGAAGGGATCAGGCATACTTTCTCAGCTCCTAGAACTCCTCAACAAAATGGGGTAGCTGAAAGGAAAAATAGAACCCTTATTGAATCTGCCACTACATTGTTGTCAGAAGCTCATCTACCTCTATCCTTTTGGGCAGAGGCAGTGAACACCTCCAACTATGTGCTGAATAGAAGTCTGATACATAAACTAAAGGGAAAGACTCACTATGAATTACTCAAAGGGAAGAAACCTAAAGTTGACTATTTTAGAGTCTTTGGTTGTATTTGCTATATTCATAATAATGACAAGAAATATTTAGCAAAATTTCAAGCCAAAGATGATGAAGGAGTGTTTCTGGGATACTCCATGATCAGCAAGGCTTATAGGGTCTATAATAAATCATCTTTAAAAATTGAGGAATCTGTTCACATTTCATTTGATGAATCTAACATGTCTTTCAAGGAGAAGATTTCTTCTACCATAGAACCTTTGCAGGAGCATTCTCTAGTTGAAGACTTGAACAAGTTACAGGTTACTCAAGAGGATGAAAGCAGTGAAGATGAAGGGAATGCTCAACACATTGAAGAACAACTTGAAGAGCCAGTTGTTGTACCACAAGAGGAAACAACAACACATGTTGGTGAACAATCAACACCCCCTGTTGATTTAGTAACAACAAGAGACCATCCAATTTCCCAAATAATTGGAGACATCTCAGCTGGTGTGCAAACCAGAAATCAGGTCAACCAAAACCTGTTGCACACCTGCTTCCTATCTCAAATTGAACCTCAGTCCATTCAAGATGCATTGCAAGGTCCACACTGGATCATTGCAATGCAAGAGGAGTTGCATCAATTTGAGAGGAACAAAGTATGGGAACTAGTGCCAAAGCCTAAGGATCATTCCATTGTTGGAACAAAATGAGTATTCAGAAACAAACTGGATGATCAAGGAGTAATTGTAAGAAACAAGGCAAGGCTAGTTGCTCAGGGATACTCTCAAGAAGAAGGAATCGACTACGACCAGACTTTTGCACCTATTGCAAGATTAGAAGTCATCAGAATATTTCTAGCTTATGCAGCACATAAAGGCTTCAAAGTATATCAGATGGATGTCAAAAGTGCATTTTTAAATGGAGACATCAAAGAGGAAGTTTATGTCAGACAACCTCCAGGTTTTATCTCTCCTACTTTTCCTGATTATGTTTTTAGACTGAATAAAGCATTATATGGTCTCAAGCAAGCTCCTAGAGCATGGTATGAGACCCTAGCATGCTTTCTCTTGGAAAATGGTTTTATTAGGGGTAGAGTAGACCAAACTCTTTTCATTAGAACCCATAAGTCCCATACCCTACTAGTATAAATTTATGTAGACGATATTATTTTTTGTTCTACTGACTCCAAATTGTGCAGAAGGTTTTCTAACCTGATGCATTCTAAATTTGAGATGAGTAGCATGGGTGAGCTATCCTTCTTCCTAGGATTGCAAGTCAAGCAACATGCTGAAGGCATCTTTATTTCTCAAACCAAATATGCAAATGAACTGGTTAAGAAATTTGGTATGTCTGAAGCATCTTGTATGAAAACACCCATGCCTACTAATGCTGTATTGGATGCTGATGAACATGAGAAACCTGTTGATCAGACAACATATAGAGCAATGATTGGCTCTTTAATGTATCTTACAGCTAGTAGACCAGATATAATGTTTGCTACATGTATATGTGCTAGGTTCCAAGTAAGCCCTAGAGAGTCACACCTAACATTAGTAAAGAGGATTCTCAGGTATGTTAAAAGTTGTCCAAATCTAGGTCTCTGGTATCCAAAAGATTCAGCATTTGAGTTAACTGGATTCTCTGATGCTGACTATGCTGGATGCAGAATTGACAGGAAAAGCACCAGTGGAACTTGTCAGTTCCTTGGTGACAGACTTGTCTCTTGGTTTTGTAAGAAACAAACATCTGTGTCAACTTCAACTGCTGAAGCTGAATATATGGCTGCAGGCAGTTGTTGTACACAAATCTTGTGGATTCAAAACCAACTCCTAGACTATGGCTACAACTTAGAGAAGTCTAAAATCTTTTGTGACAATACTAGTGCTATTTCTATAGCTCAAAATCCAGTCCTCCATAGTAGGACAAAACACATAGAGATTAGGCATCATTTCTTAAGAGATAATGTTGAAAAGAATAAAATTAAACTACAATATATCCCAACTGATTTACAAAGGGGAGATATTTTCACCAAACCCTTGGATGAAAAGAAACACACCTTCTTGCTAAATCAGTTAGGAATGTTAGATGGAGGAAGTCTTAAATAATATCCAAAATTTTGAAAGCTTAAAAATTGACCAAGACTAGGCAAACATTCTGATTTTTCTTAGTGTCTAGAATTTTTCTGATCTCTGAACTGCGCTCGACGATTTTTCCCCAGATCGTCGAACGGAGATCGACGATTTCCGAAATCGTCGAACTGAGTTCAGCGTTTCTCAGATAGTATGCACTATCTCTTCCGGTCAACAATCATCGAACGGCGCTCGACGATTATGTTTTCTGAACGATCGTCGAACGTAGCTCAACGCTCTCCAATATCGTCGAACGGAGATCGACGATGTTGAATACTCTTCAGATTCCTTTAGTAGCCTCGATCGTCGAATTGAGTTCAACGATCTTTCCAATTCTGCGTCGAACCCTAATATAAAACTCTTTTTTCGCCATCGTTCTCTTTTGCGCTTTCGATTTCTCTGCAAGAATTTTCTTTCCCTCCAAACAGTTCTACACTTGGTCGTTTTGTTTGTTGAATTTTTGCAGGTACCCATGGCTGTGTCAGTTGCTGTTCTTGCTGCTATGAAGTTTAATGCTCGTTTTGACATCGACATGGAATCATTTAGCATAACTGACCAGACTTTTCAAGATATATTGGGATTATTCAAAGACCAGAACTTGACTGCCATAATGACCACCAGGATCAAGCTGGCATCTGATGAAATAAAGGAGTGGGTTTATACTGCCCATAATCAAGATAACTCTACCATTGTTGGGTCTATAGCTGGAACTCAGGTACCCATGACCCCAATAATTCTATCAGAAGTTTTTGAGTTGAGAAATGGAGAAGATACTACTGATTTATCTGGAGATGAGTATTCTGAACTGCTTGCCAGAATGGGTCATTCAGAGGGAAACCCTAGCAAGCTCTTCAAAAGGAACCTATCTGTGGAGTACAGATTTATGGTAGATATTGTTGGGAAAGTGCTACTGGCTAAGCACTTTGCCCATGATACAATTTCAAGGTATCAGCTCTGCCTCATGGGAGCTCTTGTAGATAAGAAGAATCTGAATTGGGGAGAAGTTTTCTTTGACCTCATCAAAAAGAAACTCAACAAAAGTTTTGTTAACTTTGGGAGAATCATTGGAGTGTTTCTGCAGCACAGGTGCCCTGCCTTGCTGGTCTCCTCTGGAATTCATATAAATGCCTCCAAGAGACTGTCTTGTGCCCTCTTTGGAAAGTGAGACAGACAAATAAGCAAGCCCAGCAGGCCCTCCTCCAGTACTCCTTCAGGCACAAGGACTCTAAGAGTCACTCCTCCATAGGTCTCTGCCCCTGCAGATGACCTAGCTGCTATTGTTGCCTCTCCTCCTCCTCCTCCAATTCCATCCCTTCCCATACCATCTACCATTCCAGCTCCATCCACCATCATCATATCCAGCCCCTCTCCAACATCCACACCTTCTCCAGCACCTATTATTCCACAACCAGAAGAACAACTCCATCCCCTATTCTCCTACCCTCCACCAGATGTCACCTCATCACCCTCTCATCCATCCTTCACCCTACTTGATGATTCCTTTATGGATGATTCCCCATCATCTCCTCCTGACCTACCCTCATCCTCCACTTCATTTCAAGACCTTCTATACCAAATCATTGACCAACCAACATTTACCCCATCAATCTCCATCCCTCTATCCTCCATATCCACCTTTCCAACACCTCAGCCATCCGTTCCACCATTCTCCAGCTCTCCTCTACCAGAACCATCAGCTGTTCCTATATCTTCTACCTCTGCTCCAGTAACCCTTGAGCAAGTAGACCTCCCAGCCCTTGCTGACAGGCTGTATGAGTTGCTTGCCCCCAGGCTCTCTCTGCTGTTGGAGACCTCCTTGGCTCCACTACACCTGTCAGTGGCAGCCCTCTTTGCCAGGCTCTCTTCCCTCTTCCCTCAGGCAACACCTACAGCAGTGTGCCTTGATCCAGACATGTCTGCATCTAGGCAGGGGGAGATGCCATATGAAGTGAGTCTTCATGCTGCTGCTGCTTCTGTGACTGCTTTTGTGAGCCTGTCTGCTGCTGCTGCTGTCTTGGCTGCTTCCTCAGCTCCTCTTCCTGCTGCTGTTGCTGTGCCTCAAGCACAAGTTCCTCCTGCTGTAGTTCTTGCAATAGACCTCAGGTCTGTGCTATCAGTTTTTGATTCTGCTTACTTCAGTTGTCTGCCAGAGGTCAATGTTGTCCAGCCTCTAGAAGATTTATCCAAGGCCCTTGTGCCATTTTCTTGCTGTGACCCAAGCATTATCACCTCCTTTGTAAATTCAGTATTTGCTGCTGCTGAAAATGTTGATGCTGCTGCTTCTTCTGAAGAATGTGTTATTGTTGCTTCTGATATTATTGCCTTTACTGCTGCTGAAGTCTCTGCTATTTTTGATGAACCAATTTCCAAGGACATTCTTATGACAGAGGCACCTGAATTTGAGCCTTCTGCAGTCTTTGATGATATTCCTTCTGTTTCTGTTGCTGTTAGTGAGGCAGTTGTTGCTGCTGCTACCTCCCCAGAGCATACTGTTGCTACTGTTGTTGTTTCCGCTTCTGCTTCAATATCTGCTGCTGTTACCATTTCAACACCTGCTGCTACAACCTCTGCCTCATCTGCTTATGTACAGCTCAAGAAGGACTTAATGAAGAAAATTGATGCCATTTATGATGACCAGAGTTCTGAAAGTGATGAATTTAGAACAGACTCTGATAACTCTTCTGCTACCATTGCCAGGAAAAGAAAGGCAAGGATCAAAGCTATGAAGAGGGTACCTCCTGCCAAAGTTAAGGATAACAATGACATTCCATATTACATTCTACATGACTGCCCTATCACTGAACACTGGATGCAATACTCTAAGAACCAGCTGAAAGCAATGAAGAAGAAGAGAAAATATGAGAAGGGTTCATCCCAATTCCAGCACTCTCATCCTCCTCCACCACCTCCTCCTGATGCAGGTGCAGGTGGAAGCTCTGCAGCTCAACCCCCAGCCAGAAGTCAGGCCCCCTATCAGCCTCATGCTAGATCCTACAATAGGGGAAGCCAATCCAGGGGATCTCAATCCAGGAGAGGAGGATATAGAGGAAATCAAAGAGATATTCAAGTCTATTCCAAAGGGTACTCCAGGCAACACCCATATTCCAGGGAAAGACAAATTTCAACTGATACAACATCTGGTCCTTTCCCTTACAAGCTGAAAGATACTGTGTCTGCCAGGCCTCCTCAAGACAATCCCTCTAACAGATATGAGCCACCTGTACCTTTTGAGGATCCTGAAAATAATCCAGCTGCTTGGACTGCCAGATTAAAGGAACTAGCTGCACTGGATCAGATTAAAAAGGCTAGAGAGCAAGGAATAGATTCTTCCAACATTTCAACTATGTCTGAACAGAGACAGAAGGAGCTAGAGAGATATGCTTCAAGTAAATTATTTGATGCTGACAGATATATGGAATTACATCCTGAAGCTGTAGTTCCCAGGCCTAAAAAGCAAACATATTTGGGTGCAGCAGATGATACCAGATCAAACAAGGAAGCCCTCAATCCTAACAGAGAGATTAAACTTGTTAAGGGCAAGGAGAAGAAATGATATTGTAAGGTGACAATTTCTGTGATTTCTATTTACTATCTGGATGCTATATATCTCTGTGATTCTGCAATGTCTAGCTGTTGTTTTTCTGTTTTGCTGATTGTATGTTGTTATTAAATTTTTCCAAAGTCTGTAAATAGTAATCCTAACCCAAATAGGGGGAGATTGTTGGAACACCCTATTACTAATTTGGGTCAGGATCACTATGTCTCTAGGAACCTATGCTTGACCTCCTGTATAGCTCAATAGGTCAATTAGAATTGAGTCTAAGGGTTAGAAGTGTAGGTTTGGAAGCTGCCCTGAAGACCAAGATTTTATGTTTGGAGACTAAGTCATATCGTCGAGCTCAGCACGACGATTCGTCGAACTCCGATCGACGATCGTCTAGCTCAACTTCGACAGATCGTCGAACTCCATTCGACGATCGCTGAGCTCAACTTCATTATATCGTCGAACTCCATTCGACGATAGCAGTGCTCAGTTCGACGATTTCAGATAACTTCAAGGATATTTCTAGATTCAAATTCAAATCAGTTAAGGAATTATTCTGCAATTAATTCAGAGATTTCCTAGCCGTTTTTCATTCATTTCTGGACCGACTTTCAAGGAATATTTCTATGGACTTTCCTCCAGAAGAAATTTTGCAATTAAGGATGCAATTAATGCAGGCCAACGGCTATTCTTCTCAGAGAGAATGTTTTGTTCAGTACCAGAGAATAAAAGACAGAAGTTTTTGAGGTTTTAATGGAATACAGAGAGAGACACACAGATTACAGAGATACATTCAAAAATCTTCTGTCTCAAAGAATTCTGAAGAACACTCATCCAAGGAGATCAATCTTTTCAGAAATCTTCAGATCTCTTTAGTTTCAAAGTGTTCAAGGCCAACTTATTTCCAGACTCCAGACATTCAACATTTCAGTCATTGCTGAAATAATCTATTGCTGGAGTTCAATCTTTGAAGGTCTATCACCCTCAGTAAAGCTTTTCTTCCTGAAGATCTCAAGGATTCAGGGGGAGCTTTGACATCAACAATCCACATAGTCTTCTCAGTTGTTTGAGAAAGAGAAGACTTCCATCACTCTCTCACCCCCTCTCTGTAAAGGGTTTCTCAAACTCCCTTCAAAAGTTTGAACTTGATTTTTGAGCACCTTGTCAAAAGCTCATTGGTGGCAAGACACTTGATCAAAAAATCTGCTTTGGTTTTTGAGCACCTTATCAAAAGCTCATTGGTGCCCAAGACACCTGATCAACTCATCCTGCAGTGGATTCCTACCTAGGTTGGTAGAAGAGTGGATGTACCCAAGTTTGGGGGAACCACTATATTTCCTTGTGTCTTATGGTTTTGCTTGTTTTCATTTTTGTTTCTGGCCTTGATTTTTCTGTGCTTAGCTTTTGTTTAACTTAGTGCTGTAATTAGATTTTTAACTGCTTCCCTGCTCACTCTTATTACAACAATTGTTGTAAAAGTTTTTAAAGCACCATATACTCTATTCACCCCCTCTAGAGTATATCAGATCTAGCTGCACTTTCACCGGCCTTGACTCTAGCACTAACTCAATCGAGAAATCAATCTCCCGTTGAGGAGGCGCTCCAGGACGTTCATCCGGAAACACATCCTTGAACTCTACCACTACGGGCACTTACCCAAGTGATAACTTGGAAAGGCGAACCTCCAATAATGCTACAAGGGCTACTCCCCCCTGGTTAACTGCTCGCACCAAATATATGGCCGAAATCAGGGAACATGCCACTCCATTAAGGCCATCAAACTTGACTTCTGTCTGCCCTTCAATTCTTAGGGTCACCGCCTTGGATAGGCAGTCAATACTGGCACGCTACTCTGCTAGCCAGTCCATTCCCAGTATCACATCAAACTCAACCTACGGTAAGACCGTTGCTATCAACATGAAGTCAACTCCGCCTCGCTTCCAAAAAATGCACCCTTTTCCCCGGTGGTCATGGATGTCCCATTGGGCATGCGCACCTTCAGCTCTGCGTCCGCCGAGAATGACTCAACTCCAATTCTCCGGATGAAGCTTTCCGCAAAAAAAGAGTGCGATGCTCCCGTATCAATCTAAACCCTTACGATGTTGGCTTCCCTCCAGATCACTCTCCAACGCCCTGACAGCCTCAAATAGCTCGTTGAAACCAGCTCTCTTTATGGTGACGATGGGTTGTCTTAGATTCTCCCTCAGCCCCTGGTAGAAGAGGTTATCCCTCTCCTCATCATCTACCATTGTTGTTCCTGCATAACGACCCAACCGAGTGAACTCCTGTACATACTCGTCCACCGTCTTATCCCGCTGCACCAAGTGCAGAAACTACCTTTGGAGGGCCAAACTTGTCGAAACAGGAATGTACTTCTTTAAGAAAGTATTCCCAAACTCTTCCATGGATGGGGTGCGTCCGGGAAACTGGCGGCCGCTATGGCTCACCCACCACAACTTTGCGTCTCCCTCCATCATTAAGGCCACAAACTCAGATTTCTTCTCCTCTGGCATCTCTGCCTCCCTCAGAAGTTCTTGCATCCATGTCCAGCAATCCTCCGCATCAGTCGACGTACCAACTCCCCTGAACGTTGGAGGATGGAAGCTCAAAAAATACTTCATCTGCCTATCTCCATGCCCGACAACCACCCTTTTGGCCAACAACTCTGCTCGCCTGGATTCTCCGCCTGGCACGGCCATCGCCGTATCCAAGGTAGCAGGAGTTGCTACCTGAGCAAAAGGGGTTGCTACTTGAGCTGTCGCTGTAGCTTGGGCTGCCACTATCGCTTCTGCAAGCATGCGACAAAAATCGGTCGGGTTTACACCCATGCCCAAAGGACCCTGAGCAGTAGCGCTGCTCGCTGAAAGCTCTTCTCTTGGTCTCGACGTACCCTCCTCGTTGCTTGCACTCTTAACAAGAGCAAGAAAACAAGGAGTCAGTCTCGAATCACAAGACTCAAACATAAGGACACTCATGGTCCCGCATTACTCTTATGTGGATAACTTCTATACACACTGACCTTGGACGGAACCTGACTCTAATACCAAATTGTAACACCTCCCCTGTAATGACGGTATAATATGGGTCCGGCCGGGGCCCCACAACATACAGACGCCACAGCTTTAGCATTAAAAGATGATATGAACTACCAAATCTCAAAACTCAAAACCAAACAACAGTGGAAATAGGACTAGAAGTTATCCACATACACAAGAGTATCGAAATGGCCTTATGGCCTTACAACAATAGAGAGTCCAAAACTCAAAAGATAACATCCACCATCAATGTGCATAAGCACTCCTAGACTACCTCGGTCTGCAAGCCGGAAAATAAGAGCATCAAACATACAATGCCACAAAAAATAGAGCTAGTACGAAACTTGAAACACTTCATGAGGCTTAGGCCTTTTTGGCCGGTAAGCTGGCTCCTGCCTGCGATCCTTGCCCTATAAAATTTGGTGGTAACGTGGGTCAGCAAATACTGACCTCAAACTGTATAACAAATATATCTCCTCCTGGCTGCCCTTAACGGACCCCAGGGTACCCCTCCAACCTGCAAGTCAGCACTTCGTATACCATATACATAAACAATTAAAGCTCTAAAAGAACAAGTTTGGATGTCTCAAACAATAAACACGTTTTCTATGTTGAGCATATAATAAAAAAGGGCCTACTATGCAGCATGTATGCAAAACCTGGGCTTCACCCAAGGCACCCTATTGCGTATGCAACTAGCACATCATCATCACATCTGGGTACTTCCAATTTCCCTGTTGGCGTTAAGCCACAAACAAAAGGATACTGCAATACCCTTAATGGCATACAAGCCGCCACACGAAACTCTTGCCAAGGCCCCACCCGCTTATGGTTCTTAGACCCGAGCTTGCCTGCAAGCTCTGACTTCTCGCGTCAGGATTCCGTCTTACACACTGACCGATTCTAAGAACCCTAGCAGGACCCCACCCGATGGTGGCCTCATTGCCCGGGCTTGCCCCATGCTTGGCATTCTCGTCAGTCTCACAGAAGGGGACTAGTATCGCCAGGACACTCTCCCCACATGACTTGCACGTCACGGGATAACCAGCCGACCACGGAGACAAAGCCGCGCCTTAGCACATCACAATCCATAATCATTCCCACCCTAATCCATCATTTGTACTGCAACGTCCCCGCACACCAAGGAAACTATCTACCGCCAATGCCGAGCTGACCTTGTCCACCAAGGAAACCATCTACCGCCATTGCGGAGCTAACCTTGTCCGGTTCCGGCTACACGTACTCACTCGAGAAAAGGGGGAAAACACAAACATCACAAACGACATCTTGCCGCAATGGATTTCTACAAAATCCTTAAGGCTCACTATGCAACATCACGGAGTTAGACTAATGGTCGTGACAACGACTTCACCCACAATGCCTAATCCACTAACGGAGCGGATCCCTAATGCAAAATCATGCCGGGGACAGACTCAATCGACCCGGAGGTTCCTCTTGAACCATGGCAACCCAAACCCCTCTCATTTGAGAGTTTGGTGCCTAAAAGATTGAAAGAAAAGATGCCAAGCACGCATCCTAAAAACCAAGAGGAGAAGTGTCGTTACCTTATGGCCCCTCTTCCTAGCCATGGGAACTTAGCCGGATGAAAACTACCGCAACCGATTTGCCTCCGCGGATCTGGACTCGGCTCGCGATTTAGGGCTCCGAAGCTTCTCCGGCGGCCGTTCGTTTCCTTCTTTTAGGATCTGATGATTCAGGGCTGTCATGGCTGAGTTATGTCCGGGAACATGTGTATTTTCATTTCTAAGTGGACATTCATAAGTTCTTTTCATGTTTTAACGGTACCGAACGTACATATGCTCACCACTACATAAAAAAATTTGCCCATGAATTCTAAGAAGGAAAGACCGACAACAGAGTCTGATACCAACTTGTAACCCCCCATCCATCGAATAACATATAACAGTAGATCCGGCTGGGGCCCGACGCCATATACCACGGACAGACAAAGGAGTTGCTAAATTGAAACCATAATCCAACGTTGCGTATCCTAACACAGAGTATATTCTAGCGGAAATGATTTTAAAGGTTACAAGAAGAACCCAACCAGGAGATTATCCACTGAGCAATAATTAGGAATGAAGAGACAAATACACAAAAGTCTCGGCCTTAAGGGCTTACATAGTTCAACTCAAAAGTTAATGTTTTCCAAATATCGACACACAGGCCGACCACATATGAACTGTAAAACAAACGGGAACTTCGCTTTGTCCTTCGAGGTCCGATATAACTACCCTGGGCTTCAGCCCACTATTTCCCGCTTGGCTCAGCCGCACCTGCAAGCAACAATCCACCACATCGGTGGAAAAGAAAAGCAACGGTCAGCATTAGCTGACCAAATTATAACGACCTCACCACTCACTCGGGGTGGCAGTGCTCCTTCTCTGTAGGCATTAGTATAATTAAAATATGGCAACAAGAACACACAAATTAAGCAACATTCTCCACAGACATTGGCACTGCCGACCACACGCCTTGTGCAATCAGGACATATTATCGGTGTGCCGAGAATTCAGGCCCCACCACCGTCCTCATGAAGGCACCATTGAGAATTTAAAAGACTTCCCAAGGCCGGAGCCAAAGTCTCTATCTCTATGTTATGATAAAGTCAAGGTGCGCCATACTTGATACATACCACTGACTCACTCCAAGTCAAACACTATATAGTTGGTTCAGGTTAGCCACATCCCATTACTCAAATCGTCAGGCTCGAAAGCCACGATGTAGGTCAGCCTCCGCTTTCCCATTCACAACACGCATAACCATGTTATGCTCAAGACTGACACTCACGACCACCATAACGGAGCAAATTAAGCTCAACCTCCAATATACAGCCCGTAGGACTCCATGATACAGGCCTCAAATCAGTAGCCCTCAGGTCTCCACGAGACATGCTTCACAACCATACAATGTGTTGGATCCCTAGTTGATTTGGGATAGGTTCACTAGATTAGGATGTGACCCATCATGTATAGCCAGGGTCAATTTTGTGTCCTATAGTCTAGGCTTAGTCCTTAGAGTCAACATCAGATGGACCAGCCATCCTCCAGACTATCAGAGATCTCAAGACTTAGAAGATTTTCATACTAAGTAAAATTAGTTCGACGTTCGTCGAACTCAGGTCGACGAAAGGGGTTTTGAGCTCGACGATCTTGAGACATTTCTTTGTACTGAGCTCGACGATCTTTGTTCTCTGTTCGACGAAGACTGAGATACTTCAACAAGCTAAAGTCAGGATAACTCCAGAATTTTTCTAAGTCCAGCTTCAAGCTTTGGTCGACGAATAAGAATCTAAGCTCGACGAACTTGGACCCCAAGTTCACAACTTCTCAGGTCGACGAATGCAGTACTCTGCTCGATGATTTCTGGTCGACGATTTGAATCCTTCTCAGTCAGAGACTTCTCAGATTCTAAGTCCACAATCACTCTTCGATCGACGAATTTGGATCTCTGTTCGACGAATACTGATTGACAGTAATGATTATCTGTTCGACGAACTTTGGATCTCTGGTCGACGAATGAAGATTGTCAGTTCGACGAAGAATGAAGCAGAATTGACAAGATTTCCTTGAAGACAAATTATTATTGTCTGGTCGACGAACTCATCAGTGCAGCTCGACGAACTGTGAACTCAGCTCGACGATTCCTGTTCTTCGTTCGATGATTCTAGACTAGGTCTTCTCCAGTTTTCCGTCCCTTTTCTTGGCGATGATTCCTGAGCAATTAAGGCCAGATCTTCTCGGAATGTTACCGTTAGAACGTGCATTAATCATGGATCATTACATGCCATTTTTCCATGGGACAGTTAGGGAAATCATTGATTGCTGCTTCCTTCCCAGGCCGATTGCATTTACTGCTCAAGGTTTCAAATTTCGGTTGTTCTTTAATCAGTCAAAAAGTGAGAAAAGAAAAGGATCAAGAACTACTACACAGACACAAGCAGTTAGACAGACACAGAACATTCAAGAACAATCTTACAGAAATCTAAAGCTTTCATACTACAATCAGCCTAAACCAGAGAACATCAAGAAGAAGAAGAACATTCAATCACTATCAAGAGTCTTCTTCCTTCAACCCTACAGGACAACTTCAGAAGGACAACAAAACTCTATCTGTCAAAGAAGTTCCTGAAGCAATCTCTGGTCCAAGCACTCAAGCTTTTGAAAACCTGTCACCCTGAAGCAGTGCTCCAGAATTCCTGATCCCTTCAAGATCTCAGGGGGAGCAATCTGCTAACATCAATCCACAAGTCTTCTCAGTTGTCATTGAGAAAGAGAAGACCTCATCACACACTTTTTCCATCCTCTGTACAAGATTTTAATTCCCTTCAAAATTATTCCTGGTTACAAGTCTCCTACCAAAAGACTTGAGGTTTTGGTTTTTGAGCACCTGAACAAAAGATCATTGGTGTCAGGCACCTGATCAAAAACCTGAGTGGATTCCTACCAGGGTGGTAGAAGAGTGGATGTACCCAGGTTGGGGAACCACTATAAATTTCTTGTGTCGTCTGGTTGCCCTTTTCTTTTGTTTTGGCTGTGTTGTTCTGTGATTGTTTAGGTTGTTGTGCGTATTTCCTTGTTTCGTAATCTGTTCACTTAGAATTACAGCAAAAGCTGTAAAAAGTTTGTAGTGAGCACAATACTCTATTCACCCCCCCCCCTCTACAGTGATTCAGATATAACTTGCACTTTCAATTAGTATCAAAGCGAGGTTGGTTAATCTACCACACCTTAAGTGGTTAATTGGTTGCACAGGCTAACACCTAAACCATAAAGATCCCTCTTGTTAGATCAATTTGTTTTGTTTTTGTTATTAGATTTATTTCTTCACAGAAATGGCTCAAAACAAAGATTATGCAAGCATCAGACCTCTAGTATTCAATCTTAACAAGTCTTCCATCTGGAAGGCAAGAATCAAGTTATACATGAATTCTATTGATGAGGATATTTTTGCTTCCATCTTGACAGGAGTACCTCCAGCACCTGCAGCTTCTACCAGCACCACTACCAACATGACTGCAGTACCTCCTCCAGAGAACAATGATACCTACAAGAAAGCCAAAATTGCAGATGCAAAGGCAATGAATATCTTCGCTCAAACTATGTCAGATGACATATTTCAGAAGGTGGCTGAGTGCACCTCAGCCAAGGCCATTTGGGATTCCCTCAACCAAATGGTAGCTGGCTCAGCAGATGAAAGGAAAGATAGGAGATCAAACTTTAAAGTTTCACATACTTTAAAGTTTTTGGTTGTATATGTTATATTCACACTAACAACAAAAGATACATTAGAAAGTTTGAGGCTTAGGCTGAAGAAGGGATTTTTCTAGGATACTCCCAAGTACGCAAGGCCTATAGGATTTTTAATAAATCTACTCTTAAAATTGAAGAGTCAGTCCATGTATCTTTTGATGAAGCTAACATGTCTTATAAGGAGAAAGAGATTTCTACCATAAGCTCTTTGCAAGTTCCACCACTGTGTGAGTCTATGGATGGACTAAACCTTACCCAAGAGGTGCCAACCCATCCTTCTCCACAGGTTGCTGAAGACAGTGAAGAAGAGATTCAAGTGGAAGTGGCTGAACTTCCCTCAACAGCTAACAACATTCCTCAAGAGGAATTAATTATAGAATTTGTTGCTGAACAAACTCCAGCAACTGATCTTGTCACACTTAGAGATCACCCCAGATCTCAAGTGATTGGAGACATTTCAGTAGGTGTTTAGACAAGTCATCAACTCAACCAAGACTTGATGCATGCCAGTTTTATCTCTTAGATTGAACCTCTCTCCATCCATGAAACTGAGCAAGATCCCCACTGGATCATTGCAATGCAAGAGGAACTAAATCAGTTTGAGAGATATAGAGTTTGGGATTTGGTTCCAAGACCTCATAACTACCCAGTTATTGGAACCAAATGGGTCTACAGAAATAAGCTAGATGCTCAAGGGAACATTATGAGAAACAAGGCTAGGCTTGTTGCTCAAGGTTACAGGCAAGAGGAAGGAATTGACTATGACCAAACGTTTGCCCGTGTTGTAAGGTTAGAGGCCATAAGAATATTCCTTGCCTATGCAGCTCACAGGATATTCAAAGTTTTCCAAATGGATGTCAAGAGTGCATTCTTGAATGGAGTGCTTCAAAAAGAGGTTTATGTAGAACAACCTCCAGGTTTTATCTCTCTAACTCAACCCCCTTTTGTATTTAAATTGCATAAAGCTCTCTATGATTTAAAGCAAGCTCCAAGAGCTTGGTATGAGACCTTAGCAAGCTTTCTTTTAGAGCATAAATTTACAAGAGGAACCATAGATAAAACTCTTTTCACTAGACATCATAAGGACCAAATTTTGTTAACATAAATATATGTGGATGACATCATCTTTGGGTCTACTGATCCCAAATTATGCAAGAGGTTTGCTGACCTCATGCATTCCAAATTTGAGATGAGTAGCATGGGCGAGCTTTCCTACTTCCTTGGTCTCCAAGTGAAGCAGCTCCCTGATGGTTTCTTCCTCTCCCAAGCTAAGTATGCTAAAGAGCTTATTAAGAAGTTTGGGATGGGTGATGCTTCAAGAATGAAAACACCTATGGCTACCAATGCTGTTGTGGATTCTGATGCAGCAGGGAAACCTGTAGATCAGAAGCATTATAGGGCAATTGTTGGATCCCTATTATACCTAACAACTAGCAGGCTTGATATCATGTTTGCCACATGCCTTTCTGCTAGGTTCCAAGTGAAACCTAAAGAATCTCACCTTATTTTCTTGAAAAGAATTTTGAGATATATAAATAGTTGTCCTATTTTAGGACTCTGGTATCCTGCAGAGTCAGAGTTTGAGTTAACTGGATACTCAGATGCTGACTATGCTGGATGTAGAGTGGACAGGAAGAGTACCTCTGGAACTTGCCAGTTCCTGGGTTTGAGACTTGTCTCCTGGTTTTGTAAAAAGCAAACATCTGTGTCCACCTCAATTGCAGAAGCAGAATACATGGCTGCTGGTAGCTGATGTTCAAAAATGTTATGGATACAACACCAACTCCTAGACTATGGTGTCAACTTAAATAATTCAACATTATTTTGTGATAATATTAGTGCTATTGCTATAGCACAGAATCCAGTTCACCATAGTAGGACTAAACATATTGAAATAAGACATCATTTCATTAGAGATAATGTAGACAAAATGAAAATTAACCTAATCCATATTCCTACTGATTTACAGAGAGCAGACATTTTCACCAAACCCTTGGATGAGAAAAATCATCTGTTCTTTATAAATCAACTAGGAATGATCAATGGAGAAGAGTTAAATTAGTTTCTGTCTGCATTCGACGAATTTTCCAGAGTTCGTCGAACGGAGTTCGACGAATTAGGGAAAGTTTGAGAGATTCTCGTCGGACGGAGATCGATGAATTCTCTGTGTGGAAACAATTTTCGTCGACCGGAGATCGACGAACGTTGCTTCAGAAGATATTTCATCGAACGGAGTTCGACGAACTGTTTTCGATTCTTCTGGATGAGATCGACAATTTATTTGTCTATAATTTATTTCGTCGACCTCAGTTCGAAGAATTGTTTACTTTTTCATGGAACGGAGATTGTCGATTCATATTCTGGAAACCTTATATCTAGGTTTTCTTCGACCTCCGTCCCGCGCTTTCAGTTCCTGTGCTCTTGATCGCCGTTTTCTCTGTCTCTCTTGCAGGTCATCAATGGCGATTCCAACGAGCACCTTGGCTGCCATGAAATTCGACACCGGTTTTGACATGGATTTCGATTCATTCCAGCACTCTGACCCAATATTTCTCTACATTCTGGAACTACTAGAAGAACTTGGCCTCAAGGACTTTATGACCAGAAGAATTAAACTGCATGCAACTGAAATTAGAGAATGGGTATCCACTTCTACTATTTCTGAGGAAAATATTCTTACAGGAAATATCGGGAGCAATGCTGTTTCTCTATCTCCCGCCGTTCTTTCTGAACTTTTTGGATTGGTAAATGGAGAAGATGATCTGGATATAAATTCTGAAGATTTTACGTCGATGCTGAATCTGATGGGGTTTACCGGGAGTAACCCTAACAAGTTGTTAAAGAAACAACTCTCTGCCGCCTACCAGTTCTTGGCGGATATTGTGGGAAAAGTGCTGATGGGCTAGCACTCTGCGCACAACTACATCACAAGACACAAATTCCTTATCATGTGTGCAGTGGTCAACAAGAGACATGTCGATTGGGGCACGATTTTCTTTGAGTTGATCAAGAAGAAGAACAGGAAGAAAGAGGTTTGTTTTGGAAGAATCTTGGGGATATTTCTTCAAGAAAAGGCTGGTGAAATCATGGTCTCCCCGACCATCTTCATCAATGCCAGCAAGCGCCTCACATGCGCTTTGTTTGACAGATGGGAGAGGATGATATCCAAGCCATCCAAGGCTTCCTCGTCTTCCATCCCTGCTTTTGAGAGCACCAAGGCTGTGAAGGCCACTCCCCACCCTGCAGAAGAGGCAATTACATCTCCACACCCTCTTCCAGCAACCCATCTTCCATCTCCTCCAGCACCCCAATCACAACAACATTCTCATATGCCTACTCCACCTTCATATCCACCACTTGATATCACTAACATTCCAACACCCCCTGCTTCACCTCATGACACAACTATTCCTACACCACCATAGTCTCCTCTTCCCCCCATTTATCCTCCATTCCATCTTACACCTTACCCTCAGACACCACCATAATAGATGCAATTCCACCTCTATCCCCTCAATCTGTTCCCCTTCCTTCATCTACTTCTCTACCTTCAACATCAACTACCTCTCCATCTTTGGACTCCTCAACTGTATCTACCATCATATCCCTGCTCACTCCCATCATCAAATCTCTCATCCAAGAGGCCATTACACCTCTTGTGAATTCTATTAATTCTTTATCTGCCAAAGTCTCTCTTCTCTCTGCTGCCCCCTCTTCATTCAGGGGCCTGGTTCTAGGTTCTCCTAAACCCAGGCAGGGGGAGATGCTCAGTGATGAAGCAGCAGCAGCAGATGCAGATGCAGAAGTAGCAGCAACATGTATAGTAGCAGACACATCAGCAGTTCCTTTTACAGCAAGTGCAGATGCAGATGCAGAAATTTTGCCAAAATTTGATTCTAATTTGATTGAATTAACTCATTTTATGGACATTGACATTGACTTAGATGAGTCAGTCCCAGAGCAAGTAAACACTGTTGGTGATTTCCATTTAAATCCCACAGTTAATTTGACTGTTTTGTTGAGAAATTTTGATACTGTATATATGCAGTCTCTTCCAGAAGACTTTACTAAGCCACAATTGGCTATTGTGCCCTACACATCTCCAATAAGTCCAGCAGTTGCTAAGCAACTCCATGACAATTTTGCTCATCCAGTTGTTGCTCCAACATCTACAGTTATTCCAGAAGCTGTCTCAGTTCCAGAAGATGTCTCATCACCTATTTTTATTATGGATGACTCTCCTATGCCTGATCTGGATGAGTTAATCCTGGCTGATATTGAAGAGAAAAATAAGGCAGCAGCTGAAAGCTCTATCCCAATTCCTTCTGCTTCTTGTATAGTTTCTTCTCCAACTACTACTGCTGAAGCTCCAGTTGTTGAAACTTCAACTTCTGCCCCTCCTCTAGAAAAAACTGTTATTGATGATAAAGCCCTGAAAGCATTGGATGCTTTGTATGATAATCCTCAGGGTTTTGATAGTGATGATGAAGATGATGGTGATGATGATTCAGATGAAGAAGCTTCAAAGAAAAAAAAAGAAATTGTTGTCAAAGAAAAGGAAGGCTCCTCCTCCTCCAGCTCCTAAGCCTAATCCAACTGCTGACACTCCTTACTACATTTTGCACAATGTTGCTCCTTATAAGGGTATGCCTGCTTGGATGTGGTTATCCAAGAATCAGCAGAAGGAAAGGAAAAGAAGTAGGAGATATTTTACTCCTCCAGTCCATAGATATAGAAAGGATCCACCTCCTCCTCCTCCTCCAGCAACTGGTGCCACTAGCTCTAGCTCTCAGAGATCTGCCCCCATGCAAACCTACCAGAGACATTCAGGGAGATCCTCTAGAAGCAGCCAGTAGAGGCAACAACCTTCAGGTAATCAACATCAGCAACAACAGTAACAAATCTCTGAAGAACAAAAAGCTGACAGTCCTAAAAGGCCTTACTCTCCTCCTATTCAATTTGAAGATCCTGAAACAGCCAATACTGCAAGAATGGCTAGATTTCAGGAACTAATTGGCCTATCTTTGATCAATAAAGTTAAAGCTGAAGGTAAAGACATTTCTGGATTTACAACTATGTAAAAGTATAGAAAAGAAGAACTAAAAAGGTTTGACAAAGGCAACAAGCTCTTCAATGTTGATGATTATATGAAGCTCCATCCCGAAGCAGTTGTCCCCAGAGCTACATCACTGAAGATCATTGGGGCAGCTGACATGACCATGACTCAGATAGAGGCTTCAAATCCTAACAGAGAAATTATCTTCAAAAATCCAGGAGAGAAGACAACAGAAGACAAGTCTATGTAGAAGACGGAGAAGTAATCTTTATCTTGTTTCAATTTCTTTCTGCATTTGTTTTCATACTATGTTCTTGTTTAAACAAAGCCTATGTATATATATCTGTTGCATGTGTTGGTAATTCTCTGCCAGATATATTTCTTTTTCTTGCTTTATTTATCTGCTTTGAGTCTTTTAGTGACCTCACCCAAATAGGGGGAGATTGTTGGATCCCTAGTTGATTTGGGCTAGGTTCACTAGATTAGGATGTGACCCAACATGTATAACCAGGGTTAATTTTGTGTCCTAGAGTCTAGGCCTAGTCCTTAAAGTCAACATCAGATGGACCAGCCATCCTCTAGACTATCAGAGATCTCAAGACTTAGAAGATTTTCAGCCTAAGTAAAATGAGTTCGACCTTCGTCGAACTCAGGTCGACGAAAGGGGTTCTGAGCTCAACGATCTTGAGATATTTATTTGTGCTGAGCTCGACAATCTTTTTTCTATGTTCTACGATGACTGAGATACTTCAACAAGCTAAAGTCAGGATAACTCCAGAATTTTTCTAAGTCCAGCTTCAATCTTTGGTCGACGAACAAGAATCTGAGCTCGACAAACTTGGACCTCAAGTTCACAACTTCTCAGGTCGATGAAGTCAACTTCTCAGGTCGAGGAATTCAGTACTCCGCTCGATGATTTCTGGTCGACGATTTGAATCCTTCTCAGTCAGAGACTTCTCAGATTCTAAGTCCTCAATCATTCTTCGCTCGATGAATTTGGATCTCTATTCGACGAATAAAGATTGACAGTGATGATTATCTGTTCGACGATATAGGATCTCAGCTCGACGAATGATGATTCTCAGCTCGACGAATGAAGATTGTCAGTTCGACGAAGAATGAAACAGAATTGACAAGATTTCCTTGAAGATAAATTATTATTGTCTGGTCGACGAACTCATCAGCACAGCTCGACGAACTATGAACTCAGCTCGACGATTCCTGTTTTTCGTTCAACGATTACAGACTAGGTCTTCTCCAGTTTCCCGTCCCTTTTCTTGGCGATGATTCCTGAGTAATTAATGCTCAATATTCTCGGAATGTTACTGTTGGAACGAGCATTGATCATGGATTATTACATGCCATTTTTCCATGGGACAGTTAGGGAAATCATTGATTGCCGCTTCCTTCCCAGGCCGATTGCATTTACTGCTCAAGGTTTCAAATTTCCAAAGGTTCTTCAGTCACTTTTGGACAAAAAAGGAAAGGATTAAGCATTCAGACATACAATCAGACCGATACACAGACAGACATTGCACAGAAGAACAATCTTACAGAAATCTAAAGTTTTCATACTGCAATCAGCCTAAGCCAGAGATCATCAAGAAGAAGAAGAACATTTAATCACTATCAAGAGTCCTCTTCCTTCAACCCTACAGGATAACTTCTGAAGGACAACAATTATTCTATCTGTCAAAGAAGTTCCTGAAGCAATCTCTGGTCAAGGCACTCAAGTTTTTTTGAAGACCTGTCACCCTGAAGCAGTGCTCCAGAATTCCTGATCCCTTCAAGATCTCAGGGGGAGCAATCTGCTAACATCAATCCACAAGTCTTCTCGGTTATCATTGAGAAAGAGAAGACACCATCACCCTCTTTTCTATTCTCTGTACAGGGTTTTAATTCCCTTCAAAATTATTCCTGGTTACAAGTCTCCTACCAAAATACTTGAGGTTTTGGTTTTTGAGCACCTGAACAAAAGCTCATTGGTGTCAGGCACCTGATCAAAAACCTGAGTGGATTCCTACCAAGGTGGTAGAAGAGTGGATGTACCCAGGTTGGGGAACCTCTATAAAATTTCTTGTGTCGTCTGGTTGCCCTTTTTCTTTTATTTTGGATGTGTTGTTCTGTGATTGTTTAGGTTGCTGTGCTTATTTCCTTATTTCCTAACGTGTTCACTTAGGATTACAGCAAAAGTTGAAAAACGTTTGTAGTGAGCACAATACTCTATTCACCCCCCCTCTAGAGTCTTTCAGATCTAACTTACACTTTCACAATGCTCACTGGGAGCTACCACCGGTGACAGAGCTATAGTCGCGCGGTAAGGGACATACTATCGTTTCTTCCCTTTACTGGGTGTTTTCCTAGAGACCACCTCCAGTACTCTCACTACAGCCACATGCACACCCCACGACACCAAAATCTATACGATTACCGTGGAGTCTTCTCCGACATACAAACATATACGCATCACCAATCCAGACCAACCCATCTGGATGGGCTTCACACAACATGTATATTACGTACTATGCTTACATATCTAAATGCAATACTATGAGGATACATGGATCTACCCATCGGGAGCACCAGTTCCACTCGTTCGTGGAGTGTCTACCCTAAACTGCTAAAACGAAGGACTTCACATGTATAAGAAAGAGGATTGTTACCTTAGGAATCGACTTTGGCGCCATGGGAGAAAATCTAGATGGTTGAAAATGACCACTCCAGCTTTGCCTCCATAGATCCGAACCTGCCTTGCGAATCCAAGCATTGAATCCTTCACGGCGGCTATAACTCTTCTCCGACAATGTTGCACCTCCTCCAAGCAACTAGGCCAATTTATCAACTTCCAAAAGAAAATCAAGTGAAACTCCCGATATAATGCTATAAATCGAGCTACCGTCGCACGGTACCTAACTTCCGCTACACGGTAACGTTAATCAACGCATCGTTTCTCGTGTAACCACCCAGGATGTCCAATCACAAGCCAACACGTGGCCACGACGTTACTGCTTTTACTATCGTCGCGCGGTAAGTGGCTATCGCCACGCTATACCTGTCCCCAGTTACGACGATAACGCCACCCAACACCTATTACCACCACAAAGTAACAACCCGTGGTTTTTGCCAATCTAATTACCCCTGCTACCGCCAACGATAACACTAGCGTCGGGCGGTAGCTACCTGAGAGCCCTGTCAATTTAATTGACACCGCTATTGTCGTGATATATCTATCGCCGGACGATAGCTTCCAGAGAACTCTACTCATTTACTCCCTCAGTTACCGCCGCTTGGCAACAACTTACCGCCATGCGGTAAACCCTAGTCATATTATCACGATGCTCTCAATGCTCTGGTTGCTAACACCGGAGCTATCGCTGTGCGATAGCTGGTATCGCCGGGCGATAGCTTCTAGAAGCAATTTCCTGCCTCTTAGAAAATTGGGGCATTACACGGCCAGTGCATGTGCCTGCTTCCTCGGCCGGCGCATGCGTGGTCGCAACACGTGGGCGGCGCCCGAGTCAGTTTCCCTCGCTGGCGCATCCGTAGCCTTACGATCTGTAATGCCCCCATTCGTCACATGGCATATAACGATGGGTCCGGCCGGGGCCCCACGCCATATGTCATAGACAAGCAGTGGAATTACGTGTGGAAATCAAATTCTATTCGCATCCTCAATTCAATCCATTACCACCATGGTCGTGCCAACCTCCCTGGCCGGTCGCGGCCTCGGCTCGCGTCCTCATTACCGCGACCGCAAGGTGTGGTCGGCTCCCTGGCTGGCCTCCTAGCCGGTGCGCCTGCATACGGCCTCTTCCGATCACTCCTCATCCTCATGTGGCTCCCCACCAACCGCTGTCGCTGGTCATCCCTCTATCCATCACAGGCCAATTCCCCGTCATTCAAACGTCCCCGTGTGATCTCCATCATCCATTGCACAGGTAACCACCCACGTATCCATTGGTGTAAATAACCATTATGCGTGGGTGCAAATTACCGAATTATGTTGGCTTGTGTATAGGAAAATAATTAAAATAATATCCATGTCGAACACTTTCAAAGAGGGCTACAAATATCAAATTAGGGGTTATGGTCTGCTGATAACCGCATAACTATCGTAACCACCCATGAGTACTATAAATAGTACTTTAGGCCTCTCTTCATTCTCATTTTTTTCTCCTCCCAGATTCCCCCTGCACGTTGGAGCTCTTCAAAGATCTTCATCGCCTCCCTTGAAGATCTTCAAACACCTTGAACATCCCTCGAAGTCCACCACGCTCCAACACGTGAAGCATTCCATCGAACTTCCCTAGCAATCCTCATGCGTGCAAGACCCCCAACACTCATCATCTAACCAACGACCGTGAGCATTCTCCGTACCAGCCTCAAAGCATCTAGAGTAAGTCTGCCAAGTCTCCAGAACATGGGTTCTCCATCGTCAACAAAAAACAAACATCGAGCTTTGCGACCGGTGGTCTATCACCCTCCGTATGCACCTCTTTTCTTCTCTATCTCCAGGTTGTATTGAGGAGCTATATATCACCCTCGAATTCTCCAAAGCCTTGTAAACAATGACAAATAGTGAAGATTGGTTGGTACCGAACCGACCATGTGGTTTTTCACCCTATCCACACGCTTTTCACGTTAAACACCTTTTTGCATACTTTTTTCTTTTTTCTGAGACTGTTTGCACGCTTGATCGCTACAGAGCGAAGGAGGTTCAATTAGACTGGTCTACCAAGAGCCTCAAGTGACCCACAACAATTTGGTGTCGTCTTTGGGAACGAGTTCCCCGAAGTATGAAGAAGATCCCGAAGAGAGTACTCTCCACACAATGATACTCGTAGTTTGAGGACATGGGAGGTGAAGCATTCGAACAACCCATGGATAATACCGAGAAGGATGTGTCAACCCCAGTCCTTCCTAGTACCTTATAAAGCCCCTCGTCAGGAGGAGACTATGGTCGAGCCAGATAGTCCACTTGTAGGGATGTCACCCGAAAAGAGGAGAACAATACTGAGGTGTTGGTCCTCCTCAGGAATATGGAGGCTGTCTGAGCTCCCGTTGTGCCCCCCCACACCTATCAACCTGCCTCCTCCATGTAACACCCCAAAGACCAAAAGTTGGCAAAATTTGGGCGACACGGCCTGGGACACGGGCGTGTCCTAGGGCGTGTCCTTCTTGGGTGAGCAGTCGACGAGTGGTCGACAAAACTTCGGTCGATGATTGTCGAGTTTAGAGTACACGGCCTGTGACACGGGTGTGTCACAGGGCATGTCTCGCGGGTCGATGAAGTTTAGCTCGACGAAGTTGAGCTGGGGCATGTCTAGTGCCGTGTATGGGCATACGGCCTGGGACACGGCCGTGTCACAGGCCGTGTCCCTCTTGGGTTGATTTCGATTTTATGCAGCCTGGAGAACACGGCCACAGACACGGTCTTGTCTGAAGGCATGTTAGGTGACATGGCCCGTGATACAGGCGTGTCACATGGGCGTATCACTGGATGAGATAAGTCGGTTGAGCACCGCTTGAGGCATACGACCTGGAACACGGGTGTGTCACATGCCGTGTCAGGTAAAAATGTGATTTTATGGCAAAATCATGGCTGTCCAAATCTTCAGCTGGGATCTGATGGCTGAGGTGCCTCCCTAGTTCCTTAAGGCCATGGATGAGAAGGAAGTTCTCATTTTCATTTTGGCCTTCATCTTTCTAAAATTTTAGAGAGAGAAAGAGAAGAAGAAGGAGGAGGAGGAAAGAGAGCCGACCACCAGTGGTGCTGCGGAGTTCCGATGAGAGATCCGAGCCTAGAGTTGCGGAGGTAAAGCCGTTGTGGTTCTTTCCAGCCAGTTGGGAGCTCATGGCACCGAAGCGGTCTTCGAGGGTAACGACTTTTCTTCCTAGCCAAGTGAAGGCTTCCTTTTTGGCATGTGCATAAGATTCCCCCACCAGAGGGTGGATTGTTATGGGAGTCCCTTGGGTTGATTCATGGAATTCCCAATCATTTGGCATATAGATCCGGAAAAGGAGTACGGAATAGGCATGCTGTGTGAAGCCCATATGGACAGGTTGGTCTGGATTGGTGATGTTGCATATACATGCCGGAGAAGACTCCTTGATAAATGTGTAGTTTACGGAGTCGATGGTTTAGACCTGTGAAAGGGAGTAGCAGGAAGTACTGAATTGGTAATCCAGGAAATACTATTTGTAATGCTTGATGTTCATGGGTGGTACCTGTGAAGAGGAGTAGCAGGAAGTACTGGCGTGGTAAGTCAGGAAAATACCCTTGACATTTGTGATATTTGTGGGGTTATGTCTGCGAAAGGAGCAGTAGGAAGTACTGGTGTGCCCAGGAAAGACCCTCTGATGTTGTGATATGTAATGTGTGTGATGGAAGTACTGGTGCGCCCAGGAAAACACCCATGCAACAGGAATAGTGAAATCGACCCGCGCCTTTTATTTAGCCGCGAGTACGCCGTACTTGGTGATGACAAGGCGATTTGAGCAACGGGGGTGGATAATCCGACCTGCGTTATGTCCGTCCGACGTGAGACCTGAAAGTGCGGTCTGTTGGAGCGCATAGTGAGAGTCTTAGGCCTGTGCGCCATGATACAATGGGGGGCTACGGGCCAATCCCGGTTCACTAAGACTATAAGCTCCGGCTACACGCCATGGAGTAAATGCTCAATATTTTACCGTTCGGTTGCGACCCTGATACGTTGGTGGGAAACTGGTTCGCCGGTACACCAAGAATGTGCCTTGAGTGCACAGATCGTCGGGCCGCAGTGCTGACGATTGTGGTGGAATGTATGTGCGTGAGAGCACATTGTATGATATACATATTTGCCTGTGAAATGCTATACCTCCAGGGAAGGAATACCACCGCCCGGGTAAGGGGTGGTGTTGTTATAATTTGGTCAGCTGAATGCTGACCGCTGCCTGTTTGCCACCGTTGGGTGGGCTGTCCCTGTGCAGGTGCTGGAGAGCCAAGCGGATCGCATAAAGGCTGAAGTCCTTGCTACTATTGCTGATGTTGTCGCTAGCCCTTGAAGGCTAAAGCTAAATGCTTTGTTGGTTTTGTTTACATGCCCGGCCTGCACGCCAATGTTTAAGGCCACTATTATGAAAGCCCTGTAAGGCCATAAGGCCAACTGTTTTGTATTTGCTACGATTTCCTGTTTTTATAAATATGGAACATTTATATGGTGGACATTCATGTGTGTGAGTTCAGCTTCGTGTGAAAGGCTTCCGCTAGAATGCAATGAGCTAGGATGTGCAACTCTAGTATCCCTTCTTGACTTCCCCGCCTGTTTTATGGTATATGCTGTGGGGCCCCGATCGGACCTTCTAGTATATACATGTGAACGGATGGAGTCATTACATTTTTGGTATCAGCTGTCTCGTTCTTTCCCTTTCGAATTTGTGGTCGAATTATTTTGTGGGGTGGCGAGCACGTATCTGTGCGAACCAAGTTAACACTAATAAACTTCGGAATGTCCACCTTAGGAATGCAAATACATGTGTTTGAGGAACCCTCGCGTTCCTATTTTATTTTTTTTACTTATGTGCGGTCGCTAATGTGTGTGTCTTGTTCACCTATAGGTGATGGGGAGTGGTGCGGGGCAATCAGAGCCCCAACATTCTGATAAAAGTACGACACCAGCTGAGGTGCCTACACCTCCGCCTTCTGCGGAAACTATGCGAGTAGTTGCTGAGGCTTTATTTGCCATGATTTAAGCATAACCGATTGGGCAGGCGCAAGGGCAGTTGTAGCCGACATTGAGGCCAGAGCAAGTGGCGGCGAGGCCAGAACCTGTAGCGGCTGTGGATCCTCGAGCAGCTGAGAAGCAGTTAAAGCAGTTTATGTGTTTCAACCCGCCTACGTTTACGGGCCTGGGATCCCCAACGTAGGCTGAGGATTGGTTGTCACGCTTCAAGCGTATTATGACGACAATTGGAACGAAGGAACATCAGAAAGTCACCTTAGCCACCTTCTTGCTGGAAGTAGAGGCTCGTTTATGGTGGGATAAGATGGAGCTACACCACTTAGCGGGTCGACCGTTATCACAAGTGTCGATGGAGGAATTCTCCCTCCTCTTCCTGGCAAAGCAACTCCCTGCGGCACAACATATTGCCATGGAGAATGAATTCCAAAGGCTAACGTAAGAAGAAGGCAGTGTTGAAACGTACCTGTATGAGTTTACACGCTTGGGGCGGTATGCGGGTTCTATTTTTGCGGATGAGCAGAGGAAGACAAATAGGTTCTATGAAGGACTGCGGGACGAGTTGAGGTTACTGCTTTCTAGTTCTGTGAACCAAGGCTTCCAAGCATTGGTCGACACTACGTGTGCGCAAGAAAAAGATATGAAGAGGGTGCGTGGGAAGCGGGTCTTGGATGTGACACAGCCGGAATTCAAGGTGCCCCGACCGGGAAAATCCAATTATAAGAAGAGATGGGGAAAGAAGTCCAAGTCGGCTGAACAAGCTCCTTCTACTGTTCCATAGGGAGCAACGTCGTGGGCCACTTCAAAGCCGGAGACTCGTACATGCTTTAATTATGGACGGGTGGGGCATATAGCCCGTGAGTGTCGGGTACCGCCAAAGAGTGAAAAGAAGGCGTGAGCGTCTTATGCGGAGAAAGGGAAGGCAGTCATGGAGTCTTCTGCCTCGCAAGCACAGCCCCGATTCTACAATCTTGGCCTGCAGGAGGCCATTAAGCAGAATGACTGTAACAACCCCATCCGTTCATATGATATATTCTATAAGGTCCGGCCGGGGCCCCACAGGATATATCACAAAACAGTCGGTGAAGGTACAGGATGATACCAGAGTCGCGCATCGCACCTAACACAAAGCATTCTAGCGGAAGCCTAGACTACAACTTGAACTCCTCATGAATGTCCAAACATAAAACTCCACATTTTATATCATATAGGAATGTCTTACAACACGTACAAAAGAGTTGGCCTTATGGCCTATACAGGGCTTTCACACAGTGGCCTAAACAATTGGCGCGCAGGCCGGCCACAAGAAAAGAACACACACAAAAGAACACAGCTAGCCTTCGAGGGCTAGCAGCAACAGCAGCAACACCCGCAGGAACATCAGCCTCTATGCGATCCGCTCGGCTCTCCAGCACCTGGAAAGGGACAATCCACCCACCGGTGGCAAACAAAAGCAACGGTCAGCGTTCAGCTGACCAAATTATAACGACCCTACCCCTTCTCTCGGGGCAGCGGTAATCTTCCCTGCAGGCATATTAGATCACAAGTATGGCAAGCTATATCATCAAAATGTGCTTTCACGCACACAAGCCATCACAACCGTTCGCCGCCCGGCCCAACGGTCCGTGCACTCAAGGCACATTCTTGGTGTTCTGGCAACCTCTTGCCCACCACCGTCTCAGGGTTATCACCCAACGGTAAATCTCTTGAGCATTTACTCCATGGCGTGCAGCCGGAGTTAGTCTTCCTACACCGGGATGGCCCGTAGCCCCCCATTGTGTCATGGCGCGCAGGCCGAAGACTCTTGCTATGCGCTCCAACAGACCGCACTTTTTGGTCTCACGTCAGACGGACATAGCGCAGGTCGGATCCTCCACCCCCCGTTGCTCAAATCGCCTTGCCTTCTCCGAGTACGGCGTACTCATGACTATATCAAAGGCGCGGGTCGGTCTCACCAATCCCGTTCTTGGAATTCAAGCCTGGGTATTTCTCTATACCCATTTCTCTCACAGCAACAGCGGATCTTTCCTGGGCACACCAGTACTTCCTATGACTCTCTCCACAGGTGGACACCACACAAGCACAAATGTCAGGGGTCTTTCCTGGCTCACATGCCAGTACTTCCTGTTACTCGCTTCACAGGTGGACACCCTACGACATCAAGCATCACCAAAAGGGCCTTTCCTGGTCCCACTAGTACTTCCTGTGCTTCATTCACAGGTTGGACCCAAAAACATCCCATGGCTATTTTCCTGGGCTACCACCCCAGTACTTCCTGCTACTCCTTTTCGCAGGCATAACTCGTAGACTCCTTACACTACACGTTTATCACGGAGTATTCTCCGGTTCGTATGCAACATCACCAATCCAGACTAACCTGTCCAGATGGGCTTCACACAGCATGCCTATTCCGTACTCCATTTCCGGATCTATATGCTAACAAAGGGGATTTCAAGCATCCACCCAAAGATTTCCAAAACCAGCCACATCTTGGTGGGGGAAATCACAAAATATGCCAAAAGGGAAGCCTTCACATGGCTAGGAAGAAAAGTCGTTACCCTTGACGACCGCTTCGGTGCCATGGCCTCAAAGCTAGCTTGCAAGACTCGCAAGATCGTCTCTTTCGCAACGCTGGCTTCGGATCTCTCGTCGGTAAACCGCAGCACCACCAGAAGCAACCTCCTTTCCTTCTTCCTCCTCCTTTCTCTCTCTCTTTCTCTCTTCACTTGAAGAAAGTTCAAGGCTAAAGAAATGAGAAGTCTTTCTCTGATTTCGGCCCTTAAGGAAAAAGAAGAAGAAGCTTCAGCCCTTGGATCTAGACTGAAGGAATGGACGGCCACGATTCTGCCAAAAACACATATTTTGACCCGACACGGCCTCGAACACGGCCGTGTGCCAGGCCGTGTGCCTCAAGCGGTGGTCAACCAACTTATCCAAACCAGTGACACGCCCATGGGACACGCCCGTGTCATGGGCCGTGTCACCAACACGCCTTCAGACATGCCCATGTCTGCGGCCGTGTACCTGGGTGAAAAAATCCCAAATCATCCCGAGACTTCACACGGCCTATGACACGCCCGTGTCCCAGGCCGTGTGCCATGACACGGCACAAATACACGCCCTGTCGAAATCCTTCGGCGGGCTGAGTTCGTCGTCCCGATTTGACACGCCCTGTGACACGCCCGTGTCACAGGCCGTGTGCAACATCTCGACACTCGACACCCACATGTCTCGACACTCGACGATCGTCGAGTAAAACTCGTCGAGCATGCGACACGGCCTTGGACACGCCCGTGTCCTGGGCCGTGTGTCTCCTCTCGACACATCGTCGATCTAAAAATCGTCGAGACAAAGCCCGATCGTCAACACATCCTCGACACGCCCTGCGACACGCTCGTGTCGCAGGCCGTGTCAACTGACACGCCCTGGGACACGCCCATGTCCCAGGCCGTGTCACTCAAAAATGCCTGTTTCCGAACTTTGGGCTGTTACAATCCTCCCCTCCTACAAGAAATTTCGTCCTCGAAATTTAGAGACAGGAAAGCAACATAAACCAGCAAGAAAAATGTTACAACATAAAAAAAATTTGATGTTACAACATTCTCGCTACAGATTACAAAAACAGCTCAGGGAACTCTTCTCGCATGGTCTGCTCGCGCTCCCATGTCAGTTCTTCACGGCCGCAGTTGTCCCACCAGACTTTTACCATACCGACCGTCTTGTTCCGCAACTGTTTTTCGGCTCGATCTTCGATCTGAATGGGTCTAACTTTCGTTGTTAGCCCATACTCCACCGGCACACGATCATCCGCGATCACTTGATTTGGATCTTTCACGGCCTTCCGAAGCACCGAGATGTGAAAGACATCATGTAACCCACCCAAGTCCGCCGACAGAGCTAGCCGATAAGCCGCTTCACCAACTCGCTCAACCACTTCAAACGGACCCAAATATCTGGGACTCAACTTTTTCAATCGTCGAATCCTGGAGACACCTTTGAATGGCTTGATCTTCAAGTAGACCCAATCGCCAACCACAAATTCTACGTTCCGGTGCTTGGCGTTGTAGTACTTCACTTGTCGATCTTGAGCAATAAGCAATCTCTCTCGAATCGTCCGTATGGTTGAGTTTGCTTCCTCAACCTCATTGGGTTTAACAACCCGAGCTTCGCCCGCTTCGACCCAAGCCAAGGGAGTACGACACTTCCGTCCATATAGGGCTTCATATGGTGTCATCCCAATGCTTGCCTGGTAGCTGTTATTATATGCAAACTCGACCATATAGAGATGATCTTCCCATCTCTTTCCGAAGTCAAGGGCGCACATTCGGAGCATGTCCTCCATTGTTCTGTTGGTACGTTCAGTTTGGCCATCCGTTTGGGGAAGAAAGGCCGTACTGAAAGTCAACTTCGTACCTAACAGTCGGTGAACTAGCCTCCAATCATTTGACGTGAATCGTCCATCTCGATCACTTACGATGCTCCGAGGAACACCGTGAAGCCGCACAATCTGGTCAATATACAACTTTGCCAAACTTTCAACTGAATCATCCCGCCTGTTCGGGAGAAAATGTGCTACTTTTGTTAGCCGGTCAACAATCACCCAAATGGAATCATTTCCTCGCTGCGATCTTGGCAACCCATGCACAAAATCCATGGAAATATCATCAAATTTCCACTCTGGGATCGGCAGTGACTTCAAATAACCGCCCGGCTTTTGGCATTCCGCCTTCACCAATGCACATGTTTGGCATTTGGCTACATAAAGGGCAACATCTTTCTTGAGCCCTGGCCACCAGAATAGCTTCTTCATATCGTTGAACATCTTTGTGCTCCCGGGGTGAATGGAATACTTGGTATAATGCGCTTCATACATCAGTTCTTCCCTCAATTTCCCCACATTTGGGACGCACAAACGACCCTCTTTTCGCAAAAGACCGTCATTCCAGGTGAATTTGCCTTCTGGCCCTTCATTCACATAGCGCAAGAGATCGTTATCCAACTCCGTTGCCCGTCGAACTCGGCCCGCAAGGTCACATTATACCTCAGTCCAGTTCAAACATGCAATGGAAGTGGAATTCTTGTCAACACAATAGATCTCCAATGCCTCCAACTCCTGGATAAGACGTTCATCATGCCTTTGTAACCAATTCGCTCTAGCCGGAATCTGCCGACTTAAGGCATCCGCGACAACATTCCCCTTCCCGGGCGTATAGTGAAGCTCGAAAGTGTAGTCCCCAAGGAACTCCAACCACCTTCGTTGTCGCATGTTCAAGTCTTTCTGCTCCAAAAGATACTTTAGGCTCTTATGATCGGTATAGATCTCCACCTTCACTCCATAAAAGTAGTGTCGCCACAACTTGAGTGCAAAAATCACCGCCGCTAGTTCCAAATCATGGACGGGATAATTTCGCTCGTGCACCTTCAGCTGGCGTGAGCCATAAGCAATCACTTTTCCGCTCTGCAGAAGAACGTAGCCTAAGCCGCTTCCTGAGGCATCACTATAAATCACAAATCCATCGGTTCCACGTGGCGAAGACAACACTGGCGCCGTGGTCAACCGAACCTTCAGCTCTTCAAAAGCTAGTGCGCACTCTGGCGTCCAAACGAACTTCTGATCTTTTCGCATCAATGTGGTGAGCGGCAAAGCGATCCGCGAGAAGTTTTCCACAAATCTTCTATAGTAGCCCGCAAGTCCAAGAAAACTCCTGACCTCGGCCACGGAAGACAACATTGGCCACTCTGATATGGCCCTTATCTTTGCTGGATCCACTGCAATGCCCGCTCCACTCACTACATGGCCCAAAAATGCCACTGACGATAGCCAAAACTCGCACTTCGAGAACTTGGCATAGAGCTGATTTTGCCTCAACGTGTTCAACACTAACCACAAGTGAATCTCATGTTCAGCTTTGGACTTCGAGTACACCAGGATGTCATCAATGAACACTATCACAAACAGATCCAGGTACTCGCGAAAAATACGGTGCATCAAATCCATAAACACCGAGGGCGCATTGCACAGTCCAAATGGCATGACTGTGAACTCATAGTGCCCATAACGCGTTCCAAATGCGGTTTTGGGAATGTCACCTTCCCGAATTCTTAACTGGTAGTAACCAGACTTCAGGTCCAACTTCGAATAGATGGTCGATCCCACCAGCTGATCGAACAACTCATCAATCCGGGATATCAGATACTTATTCTTCTCGGTCAGCTTATTCAGTTCACGGTAATCAATACATAACCGTAACCCACCATCTTTCTTCTTTTCAAAAAGCACAGGCGCGCTCCAAGGTGACATACTTGGGCGGATATAACCTTGCTCTAGCATTTCTTGTAGTTGAACCTTCAACTCAGCCATCTCTTTAGGCACAACGCGATATGGCGAGCGGGCCACGGGTTTCGCACCTGGCACCAGCTCAATTGTGAAGTCAATCTCCCGCTGGGGTGGTAGCCCAAGGAGATCAGTGGGAAACACATCTGTAAATTCTGCCACAATCGAAACCTCGCACAAAGTGGCCTTAGGCTCCACAGCCTGAATTAGTGCAAAGTAACACTCCGCACCCTTCCGAACAGCTTTTACTATCTGGAGTGCAGACATCAACGTCCCGCTCACTCCTCGCATACCTGCGAACTTGGTCTTCTGTTCGGTATTCTGGCCCAACGTGATTTCTTTGGATTGGCAATCAATCATAGCATGCTGCTCCGCTAACCAATCCATCCCAAAAATCACATCGAATTCCGATATTGGCAAAACAAATGCAGTTAAACGAAAATCCCAACAACCTAACTGAACCGCCACATCGCAAGCTTGATCCGCAAGCATCCAACATCCATTCGGCAACACCACTCTGACGCTATCTGTCTTTGCACGATTGGGTATCCCAAGCCGCGTAAGAAACTCACGAGACAGAAAAGAATGCGATGCACATGTATCAAACAGTGCTCACGCCAGCGTGTCCCGAATCATCACAAAGCCTAGGACAAACATGTCACATACACAAACCACAAACATAGGGGTACTAGGTTAAGCATACAAACAATAGCATATGCAAAACTAACTCATACCTGTGACCACGTCACTTTGCTTGATGGCCTCTTGTAGGCCAATATTATAGATCCGGGGTTGCGCCTGCGAGGCAGAAGAATCCACCACCGCCTTTCCTTTTTCCGCATAAGATGCTCCCGCCTTCTTTTCACTCTTTGGCGGCATCCGACAATCTCGCGCAATATGTCCCATCCGGCCACAATTGAAGCAGGTACGAGTGTCTGGCTTGGAGGTTGCCCCTGATGTTGCTCCCGTTGCAACTGATGAAGGAGCTTGTCCACTAGGCTTGGACTTCTTACCCCATCTCTTCTTATAAAATGATTTTACCGATCGGGGCGCCTTCCACTCCGGTTGCGACACTGCCAAAGCTCTCTTCCCTTGCACCCTTTTCATGTCCTTTTCCAACGCGGTTGCGGTGTCAACCAACGCTTGGAAACCTTGGTTCACAGAATCAGACACAAGGAATCTCAGCTCGTCCCTCAGTCCTTCATAGAACCGATTCGTCTTCCTCTGCTCATCAGCAAAAATCGAACCCGCATACCGCCCTAAGCGAGTAAATTCATGCAGGTACGTGTCAACACTGCCATCACCTTGAGTCAACCGTTGGAATTCATTTTCCATGGCTATCCGTTGAGCCACAGGAAGGTGCTTCGCTAGGAAGAGCCGGGAGAATTCTTCCATCGATACTTGGGTTAACGGACGACCCGCCAAATGATGCAACTCCATCTCATCCCACCATAAACGCGCTTCTCCTTCAAGCAAGAAGGTGGCTAAGGTAACTTTCTGATGCTCCACCGTTCCTATCGCCGTCATCACTCGCTTGACGCGCGATAACCAATCCTCAGCCTGCGTCGGGGTTCCCGCTCCCGAGAACGTAGGCGGATGGAAGCTCATAAACCGCATTAGCTGCTTCTCAGCCGCTCGAGGAGCCACATCCACAACAGGTTCAGGCCTTGCCGCCACCTGTTCTGGCCTCACAGCCGCTTGTTCCTGCCTAAGTGGCTGACCATGGATCATGGTAAATAAGGCCTCCGCAACTAAACGCACATGTTCCTCAGACGGTGGAGGTGTAGGCACCGCGACTAGTGCCGTACTTTCTTCAGAACGCTGGGACTCAGACGGCCCAGCTCCACTTCGTGTCACCTAAAGGTGGAGAAGACACACACATTAGCGGTCGTACCCAAGCAATCAACACAAAAGAAGAACACACAGGTTCCTCAAACACACAAATATGCATTCCTATCATGGACATTCAGGAGTTCACTCGTAGACTTTGGTGTGCACAAACACGTGCTCGCCACCCCACAAAAGAAGTCGACCACGACTTCGAGAGGGAACGACCAAGACGACCGATACCAAAAATGTAACAACCCCATCCATTCATATGATATATTCTAGAAGGTCTGGCCGGGGCCCCACAGGATATATCACAAAACAGTCGGTGAAGGTACAGGATGATACCAGAGTCGCGCATCGCACCTAACACAAAGCATTCTAGCGGAAGCCTAGACTACAACTTGAACTCCTCATGAATATCCAAACATAAAACTCCACATTTTATATCATATAGGAATGTCTTACAACACGTACAAAAGAGTTGGCCTTATGGCCTATACAGGGCTTTCACACAGTGGCCTAAACAATTGGCGCGCAGGCCGGCCACAAGAAAAGAACACACACAAAAGAACACAACTAGCCTTCGAGGGCTAGCAGCAGCAGCAGCAACACCCGCAGGAACATCAGCCTCTATGCGATCCGCTCGGCTCTCCAGCACCTGGAAAGGGACAATCCACCCACCGGTGGGAAACAAAAGCAACGGTCAGCGTTCAGCTGACCAAATTATAACGACCCTACCCCTTCTCTCGGGGCAGCGGTAATCTTCCCTGCAGGCATATTAGATCACAAGTATGGCAAGCTATATCATCAAAATGTGCTTTCACGCACACAAGCCATCACAACCGTTCGCCGCCCGGCCCAACGGCCCGTGCACTCAGGGCACATTCTTGGTGTTCTGGCAACCTCTTGCCCACTACCGTCTCAGGGTTATCACCCAACGGTAAATCTCTTGAGCATTTACTCCATGGCGTGCAGCCGGAGTTAGTCTTCCTACACCGGGATGGCCCGTAGCCCCCCATTGTGTCATGGCGTGCAGGCCGAAGACTCTTGCTATGCGCTCCAACAGACCGCACTTTTTGGTCTCACGTCAGATGGACATAGCACAGGTCGGATCCTCCACCCCCCGTTGCTCAAATCGCCTTGCCTTCTCCGAGTACGGCGTACTCATGGCTATATCAAAGGCGCGGGTCGGTCTCACCAATCCTGTTCTTGGCATTCAAGCCTGGGTATTTCTCTATACCCATTTCTCTCACAGCAACAGCGGGTCTTTCCTGGGCACACCAGTACTTCCTGTGACTCTCTCCACAGGTGGACACCGCACAAGCACAAATGTCAGGGGTCTTTCCTGGCTCACATGCCAGTACTTCCTGTTACTCGCTTCACAGGTGGACACCCTACGAGATCAAGCATCACCAAAAGGGCCTTTCCTGGTCCCACCAGTACTTCCTGTGCTTCATTCACAGGTTGGACCCAAAAACATCCCATGGCTATTTTCCTGGGCTACCACCCCAGTACTTCCTGCTACTCCTTTTCGCAGGCATAACCCGTAGACTCCTTACACTACACGTTTATCACGGAGTCTTCTCCGGTTCGTATGCAACATCACCAATCCAGACTAACCTGTCCAGATGGGCTTCACACAGCATGCCTATTCCGTACTCCATTTCCGGATCTATATGCTAACAAAGGGGATTTCAAGCATCCACCCAAAGATTTCCAAAACCAGCCACCTCTTGGTGGGGGAAATCACAAAATATGCCAAAAAGGAAGCCTTCACATGGCTAGGAAGAAAAGTCGTTACCCTTGACGACCGCTTCGGTGCCATGGCCTCAAAGCTAGCTTGCAAGACTCGCAAGATCATCTCTTTCGCAACGCTGGCTTCGGATCTCTCGTCGGTAAACCACAGCACCACCAGCAGCAGCCTCCTTTCCTTCTTCCTCCTCCATTCTCTCTCTCTCTTTCTCTCTTCACTTGAAGAAAGTTCAAGGCCAAAGAAATGAGAAGTCTTTCTCTGATTTCGGCCCTTAAGGAAAAAGAAGAAGAAGCTTCAGCCCTTGGATCTAGACTGAAGGAATGGACGGCCACGATTCTGCCAAAAACACATATTTTGACCCGACACGGCCTCGAACACGGCCGGGTGCAAGGCCGTGTGCCTCAAGCGGTGGTCAACCGACTTATCCAAACCAGTGACACGCCCATGGGACACGCCCGTGTCATGGGCCGTGTCACCAACACGCCTTCAGACACGCCCATGTCTGCGGCCGTGTACCTGGGTGAAAAAATCCCAAATCATCCCGAGACTTCACATGGCCTGTGACACGCCCGTGTCCCAGGCCGTGTGCCATGACACGGCACAAAGACACGCCCTGTCGAAATCCTTCGGCGGGCTGAGTTCGTCGTCCCGATTTGACACGCCCTGTGACACGCCCGTGTCACAGGCCGTGTGCAACATCTCGACACTCGACACCCACACGTCTCGACACTCGATGATCGTCGAGTAAAACTCGTCGAGCATGTGACACGGCCTTGGACACGCCCGTGTCCTGGGCCGTGTGGCTCCTCTCGACACATCGTCGAGCTAAAAATCATCGAGACAAAGCCCGATCATTGACACATCCTCGACACGCCCTGCGACACGCCCGTGTCGCAGGCCGTGTCAACTGACACGCCCTGGGACATGCCCGTGTCCCAGGCCGTGTCACCCAAAAATGCCTGTTTCCGAACTTTGGGCTGTTACAGTGACGTTGTCACAGGTACAAGTTAAGTTATTGTATTGTTTTGCTTATTGCATGCTTTGTATTGTATATTTGTGTGCGGCTTATGTGTGTGACAAGATTGTCACAGGATTTGTGATGATTCGGAACACGCTGGCGCGAGCACTATTTAATACGGGTGCTTCACATTCTTTTCTGTCTAAGGAGTTCATAGCGCGACTTGGGATACCTAGTCGTGAGAAGAAAGATAGCGTCAATGTGGTGTTGCCGAATGGTTGTTTGCTGCTTGCAGATCGAGCTTGCGATGTGGCGGTCCACATAGGCAGTCGAGACTTCTGTTTGACTGCATCTGTATTGCCTATATTGTATTTTGATGTGATCTTTGGTATGGATTTGCTTACGGAGCAGCATGCCTTGATTGATTGTAATGCCAAAGAGATCACATTGTGCCAGAATACTGAACAGGAGACGAAGTTCGCGGGGATACGAGGAGTGGGCGGGACGTTGATGTCTGCACTCCAAGTAGTCAAGGCTGTTCGGAATGGCGCAGAGTGCTACTTCACGCTGATTCTGTAAGACCCCCCCTCCCGGATCCCAAAACACGGCACGAAGGGGGAGTCTTATGCCCGGAACAGCCGCCTTGCGGTAGCATTAGCACACGGGCTAACCTGTACCACAAGACGCCTATTCCGCCGGCTGAAACCATATCAATATATCATGCCAACCCAACCAAGTACATAAACATCCAGAAGTCAAATCCACACTAAGTTATAAAGTCCAAATACATGAATAATGAGAAGCTAAAACATGCTTCTACAATATATCAGAGTACAGCTAAACATTGCCCAAACGGGCTACATCAGAGTAAGCAAACACTAACATCAGTAACAGACGGTATCGACGGCACCGTCACATCAGGCCCTGTCGTCCTGGCCTGGCTGTCCCGCTGCGTAGTCTGCGGCTGCTCTACCTGCGGCGTGACCTCCTAAAAAGGAAGACGTAGCAACCGTTAGTCGAAACGACTAAGTGGTTTCACATCCGCTCCCCCGGCGACTCCTCGGCACCGGGCGGAGAAAGAGAAACAAGGGTACAATATATATCAGTAAGTATGCAAGTAAAGGAAAAACAAGCAGGTGGCAGTAGTGTAAGAGTATCAATGTATAACTAGCAGTTCTATAAAAGCTACCAATATGTAAACTAACCATTCTACAAGAGCCATCAAGGTATAATAACAAGTGTAATAAAGCTACAGCAGGAAAGTAACTTAACTTATAAGAATGCCCATACAAACTTATAAGTTAAGGGTCGGGTTACATAAAGTAACTCATCGTATAAGAGTGCCCATACAAACTTATACGATGAGGATCTTGTTGTGCAATGATATGAAATGCTATGAATGCTATGCAATGACTCACCCATGCACACCCATGCAATTGCTATGTCGACACAGACTATAGTTCCCACTTTTCGAGCAGGTAGCTAACCTCTCAGGCATCAGCCGCCGTGGCCAGGCGGTGACAGTAGAACGGGCACTTCTACTACTAGGCGGGTATCACACTACTTCACCTAGGCCTCCGTACGCCTCAACGCTAAGAACACAACAGCGGAGCCCATGCGTACTATGGCCCAGCGGGGTCTTGGGTAGATGTGCACCAAGAACACAGCCCGAACTGGCCTTGCGTGACCCGGAAGGGGCCTCGGAAGAAAGCACGAGGACACAGCCCAACCGTCCACATGGTCGGAGGGGCCTCGGGACGTGAACACCGAGGACACAGCCCAAACCGACCAAGTCTAACTGCCAACTCCCGTCGGTGTGACGACTGGCGAGCCCGTAGACCTGCCACACTATCCTTAACCCGGGATTACGACACCGCGTGTCGACTCACACCACATGCAAACACCACATCAACATATCATGGAAGGGGTCTCGGAAGTAAACACGAGGACACAGCCCAACCATCCATCCACACCTATCTCAACACAACAAAACAAGTGACGGTCAACACCGCACTTTCATTCTTCCACAATACTACCCGTAGGGAGACGACGCTCTAAGTATTGGACTAATAAATTTCATTTCACCAAATCAACATATCATGGCCATAGTTTAATCTTCTATATGTCATTCCATATGAACTCTACATAAGACTTATATGATGCGCATATGTTATAATCTATCAACATCTTATCACTTCGATTCGATTAAACATAAAGGGAACCATCCAAGTCTCAAGACAACTTGCAATAATAAATCAGTTGTATGCATCCTAAATAATAAACACCATCATTCAAAGTTCTTCGGTGATTAGCATCAATTATTTAATCTTGACAGAATTCCACCGACTCTAAATGCACTTTATATAAAACCAGAATTCTAAGTGTATCACTAATCTGGACAGCAATTTCGACCGGAGATTCCTGAGGCTACAGGAATCCGGTGAAGTCGTGTAACCCCTCGTTGGAAAGATCTTTTCATGATCTACAACTTTCATATTCAGGTCACAACCCAGATCTGACCATAACTTACTCGAAATCGGCTTCAAAGTTCACTGCGCACAGAACACAATTTCTGTGTACAGGAATTGCCGGACAGCAAACTCGATTTGGTTTTCCCGGGGCCACAGACATCACCTGAAGTCGTGCAACCACTCGTTGGAAAGGTATTTCCAAGGGATACAACTTTCGTGTTTGGCCAAAAGCCCAGATCTGCACATATCCTACATAAAAAGGGCCTAGAAGATCGCTGCGCGCAGAATATAGATTCTGCGCGCATCTTAAAGGAAAATGAACGGCATCGGTTCGTCTTCCTCGTCAAGGCGATCGTTCCTAAATTTTCCAGAAATATTCTCCTCCCTTATTCAACCTCAAAGGCCATAAACTCCTCACGAGGCCATCCACCCATCGTCATATTGAAGAAAAGGGGAAGGGTTGAAGAGATCTAAAATCTAGGATTCAAATCCTAGCATGGCCTAACCTAGAAATCTTCTCCTCACCATCAAGACTCTCTTGAGTCGATGTCTCTCCTAAGGCATAACTATAGATCTAGCACCAAGGGAGAGGGTAGGAAACTCACTTTGACTCCAGCGGTACCACCATTTCCGGCCATGGATCGCGTAGTTCTCCTTGGCGGCATCTTCTCTTTCGCGGCGATGGCGGATCTCCTTCGGTAAAACTTGCTCCTGCAGTTTTCCTCTCACCAGGAACTCTCACAGGAAATAGGGGAAGGAAATAAGGATGAAAAACGGCTAGGGTTTCTCTGCCCCTTATAAGCAAAATGTGACACGGGTAGGGACACGGCCGTGTCCGTACCCGTGTCCTGCTTCCGCGAAACGGCCGTGGCGGTTTCCATGTCGGTTCACTGTTTGACACGGGTAGGGACACGGCCGTGTCCCAACCCGTGTTCACATGACACGGCCGTGTGCCTGGCCGTGTCATTGGCCGTGTGCATCTTCAGTTACATCTCGCCACTTCTCGTCGAGCCCAACTCGGCGCACACGGGTAGGGACACGGCCGTGTCACTACCCGTGTCATCTCTTCTCAGGACTTGAGTCAACCCTCCTGACTCAAAACACACACACTAGGGGCCTAGAGCGATTCGGGACGTTACAAATCCTATAAACAAAATAAAAGATTTCGTCCCCGAAATCAGGCTTAGGCTGTGTGGAGAAAAGCTTAACAGGAAGTTTATTATATGTTTTTAAATAAGATTACCTTGTGCAAACAACTCCGGGTAGCGTTGCTGCATCAAATCCATTGGCTCCCAGGTGTACTCCTCCTTCCCATGATTCATCCATTGCACCTTCACTAAGGGTACACTTTTGCGGCGCAAAGTCCTTGTCTCGCTATCAACAATCCGCACCGGCTGTAGTCGCACAGACCTATCTGATGCTACTGCGCCATCAGTAGTGGGAACATACTGGTCGGGCCGCAACAGTGCTTTTCGAAGCGACGACACATGAAACACGTCGTGGAGATTTTCTAGTTCTGGCGGTAACTCCAACCGATAGGCCAACGGGCCGATCCTTTCCAATATAGTATAAGGCCCAACATACCTTGGGCTGAGCTTTTTCACTCCACGCACCCGCGACACTCCATGCATCGGCCGAATTTTGAGGAACACTTTTTCGCCCACCTGGAACTCCACCATCCGATGCTTTTTATTATAATATTTCGCCTGTCGACTTTGAGCCTCCAACATGCGATCCCGTATCAATCTGACCGCCGCATCAGTATCATCTATGTATTCGTTTCCCAATGCCTTCGGATCTTCATCTTGCACCCAAGACAAGGGAGTCCTGCACCTTCTTCCGTAAAGGGCTTCATGGGGCGCCATACCGATGCTTGCTTGATGACTATTGTTGTAGGGGAATTCCACCAGGGGCAAGAGTCTTTCCCATGGCTCTCCTCTTTCCAACACACATAGCCTCAACAAATCCTCCAGCGTTCTGATTGTCCGCTCTGACTGTCCATCAGTCTGAGGATGAAAAGCGGTACTAAAGGTTAGGCGTGAGCCCAAATACGCCTGCACCGCCTTCCACTCATTTGATGTAAACCGACCATCCCTATCCGAAACAATCATCTTGGGCACGCCATGATACCGTACAAATTGCTCCACAAAAAGGCGTACCAAAACATCCACGTGTGCTTCCTTCTTCATTGGAATGAACCGGGCTACCTTTGTTAGTCGATCCACAATAACCCACACCGAATCATTCCCGGAGCGGGAACGAGGTAGCCCATGAACAAAATCCATGGAGATATCCTCGAACTTCCATTCGGGGATGGGCAGCGACTGCAACAAACCACCGGGACTCCTGCATTCAGCCTTCACTCTTTGACAAGCTTCGCAATGTGTAACATAGTAGCGAACATCCTTCTTCATTCCCGGCCAACACATGGTCTTCCGCAGTCCGGCGTACATTTTAGCAATACCCAGGTGCACTGAATATTGAGAGGAATGCGCCTCTCTCAATATATCTTCCCGAATTTTGCCGCCCTTGGGAATATAAAGTCGGCCACGAAAATAAACGAGGTCGTCTTTGAGTGTGTACTCATCGGTGGTCCTATCTTCAATTGCCTTGATTACCGGGGCCAAGGCCGCATCCATACCTTGCTCCACCCGAATCCGATCTCGGATATCACAAACTATGCTCACGTTGGCCAAATACTCCGCATACTCTGTCGAAGGATCCTTGAATACTAGAGTAATTTCCATCTCCTCGATCATCCGAGCCAACTCCATGCTCATCAGCCGAGACTCTGGGCTAGAGCCTGGCACTTTTCTACTCAAGGCATCGGCTACCGAGTTCGCTTTCCGGGGTGGTAGTTCATGGTGAACTCATAGTCGCATAGAAATTCCAACCACCGCCGTTGTCTCAGGTTCAACTCCTTCTGAGTGTGACATACTTCAAGTTTTGTGATCGGAAAAGATCTCGCAGTGGACGCCATATAAATAATGCCTCCAGACCTTCAAAGCGAACACCACTGCTCCTAACTCCAAATCATGAACCGGGTAATTGATTTCATGTTTCTTTAACTGCCTTGAAGCATAAGCGATCACATGCCCGTGCTGCATCAGCACCGCTCCCATCCCTTGATATGATGCGTCTGTGTAAACCTGAAATCCTTCCTTCCCAGACGGAAGTGCAAGGATGGGGGCGGAGGTAAGCCTATCCTTCAACTCTTGAAATGCTGCTTCACATTTAGGAGTCCACTCAAATGGCACACCCTTCTTCGTCAAGGAGGTAAGAGGAAGGGCAATCTTGGAGAATCCTTTCACGAACTTGCGGTAGTAGCCAGCAAGTCCAAGAAAGCTTCGTACATCGGCCGCCGACTTCAAGGGCGACCACTCCTTCACGGCCCGCACCTTAGCTGGGTCCACAGCTAATCCTGCTCCACTGATCACATGCCCTAAGAAGGCAACCTCCTTAAGCCAGAATTCACACTTGCTAAACTTGGCATACAAGGCGTGCTCCTTCAATTTCTTCAAAACTAAGGTCAGGTGCTCGACATGCTCCTCCTCCGTCTTTGAATAGACTAAGATGTCGTCGATGAAAATGATGACGAAGATGTCCAAGTATGGTTCAAACACCTTGTTCATCAGGCTCATGAAGGCCGAAGGTGCATTCGTGAGCCCAAACGGCATTACTGTGAACTCATACAAACCATATCTCGAACTGAAGGCTGTTTTCTGAATGTCCCCCTCTTGTATCCTCAACTGATAGTATCCAGAGTGCAAGTCTAATTTAGAGAACCAATGCGCTCCCACTAATTGATCGAACAACTCGTCGATCCGAGGTAGCGGATAAGTGTTCCGCACCGTCAATCGATTGAGTTCCCGATAATCTATGCACAATCGCAGGGTTCCATCCTTCTTCTTTACGAACAATACGGGGGCACCCCACGGTGACGAACTGGGGCGAACGAACCCTGAATCTACTAGTTCTTGCAGTTGAACTCTAAACTCCGCGAGTTCTTTCGGGGCCATTCTGTACGGAGCCTTAGATACAGGCTTGGCACCTGGTACTAAATTAATCTGGAAATCTACCTCTCTATGCGGCGGTAATCCTGGTAGCTTCTCAGGAAATACCTCGGGAAAGTCCCGCACAACCCGTACATCCTTTAATTCCAACGCTTCCTCCTTCAACTCGAACCAGATCATGAAGACCTCGTCCCCCTTCATATGAGCTTTTACAACCTGGATAGAAGATAATATCATACGTGGCGCGAAGCCAATACCTTGGAAGATGACGTCAGAGTCTCCATGCCTCAAATAGATCCGCTTCTCCGCGCAGTCGATCCTCGCGAAGTGCCAGTCCAGCCATGCCATGCCCAAAATGATGTCAAACTCCGGCATTCTCAGAACCGTGGCCGGTGTATCAAAGGCCTTCCCATCAATAAATAACTCCAACTCGCACTTGGCGGTCGCGATCATCTCCGAGCCATCCGGAAGGCGTACGCGTCGGGCTATTCCCGTGAAGTAATGAACATCACCCACGTCTTTTATGAAATCTTCGGACACAAAAGAGTGTGAGGCACCGGTATCGAACAGCGCATAGGTCGTCTTCCCGCCAATAATCACGGTGCCTAAGTGTCAACGACCAAAACTTATTGCTAGTGTCTAATAAGTTCTATTCAATTCGTGTTAAACCATGCAGATATGTAAATTAATTAAATCATACCTGCAATCACATCTTGTGGGTTCCTTTCCTGCGCCATGTCAAGCGCGTACACCTGATCCCGGACCGGTCCGGGGTTTCCTCTTGGCGGTCCTCGTCCTCGACCACGCATATATCCCCGTCCTCGTGGAGCTGGTGGAGGGAGAGCAGGAGGGACGTTCCCATATAGCTGTGGGCAAAAACGTCGGATGTGGCCCGGCTGGTTGCATTCGAAGCACACCAGACCACGACGCCCTTCAGGTTATTGAAATCGCTGAGGCTGTGGGGGTGGGGGCAACGCAGGTGGCTGCGGAACTGGATGCTCCACCCTATAGTTTCGGTGGACACGCCCTCCACCTCTTTGATAACCTCTTCCTCCTCTGAAGTCCAGTCTCCTTCTATTACTTGGGCCGGCTTCCATCACGTCCTCCGCAGGCCTCTTACTACATCCCATGTGGTCCGCCTCCAATCTTTTCGCCATATCAATGATCTCCGCCAAGCTACCATCCGCTATAAACAAAAGGGACTGCCTTAGGGGATCTCGCAGCCCTTTATAGAAGCGCTTGGCATAACCTCTATCATCCAGCTCATAAGAGTCCGCAAACCTTGCGAGATGCTGGAATTCCCGCTGGTATTCTGTAACCGACTTTGATCCCTGCTTTAGTAGAAGGAACCTCTGCTCAAGCTCATCTCGGGCCGATGTAGGGATAAAGTGCTCCAAGAAAACCTCCGAGAATTCACTCCAACTTATCTCTGTGTAGGTCCGGCCTTGGAAGGTAGAGCCCATGAGGGACTTCCACCACCTCTTCGCATGTAAGTCCAAGACAGACACTGCCAATGTTACTGCCATGTTGGCCGGGCAACGGATACCAGCCAACAACTCTTGTATCGTGTCTAGCCATTCCTCTGTACGTACGGCTGACTCCGTCCCAAGGTAGACGGGAGGGGAGAGAGCCCGAAAGGTGCTCAGCCAGTTGGAGCTCGGGGCCTGTTGTTGCACCGGAGCCTGCTGTGCCTTAAAAGCATCAAGAATGGCGGTGAGTGTTTGCCCCAACTCAGACTGTTGGAACTGAGTGGGTATGGGAGGGGTAGGAGTACCCCTCATCGGCTCAACATGCAGTGGAACCTACACGTACACGACAAATTTGTGGTCAGGTTGGCTAATCGTAGGGTCAAAGTTGGACAAACTTAATGTGAATTACATATGGGCACACCACAGCTTCCGCTAAGTCAGTTTGTCCCCAAACTGACTAACTAAACGGGGGTGGCACCATTGTTGAATGACTTCTTAGTTGAGGATCGTGGCAAACTGATACCATTTGTAAGACCCCCCCCCCTCCCGGATCCCAAAACACGGCACGAAGGGGGAGTCTTATGCCCGGAACAGCCGCCTTGCGGTAGCATTAGCACACAGGCTAACCTGTACCATAAGACGCCTATTCCGCCGGCTGAAACCATATCAATATATCATGCCAACCCAACCAAGTACATAAACATCCAGAAGTCAAATCCACACTAAGTTATAAAGTCCAAATACATGAATAATGAGAAGCTAAAACATGCTTCTACAATATATCAGAGTACAGCTAAACATTGCCCAAACGGGCTACATCAGAGTAAGCAAACACTAACATCAGTAACAGACGGTATCGACGGCACCGTCACATCAGGCCCTGTCGTCCTGGCCTGGCTGTCCTGCTGCGTAGTCTGCGGCTGTTCTACCTGCGGCGTGACCTCCTAAAAAGGAAGACGTAGCAACCGTTAGTCGAAACGACTAAGTGGTTTCACATCCGCTCCCCCGGCGACTCCTCGGCACCGGGCGGAGAAAGAGAAACAAGGGTACAATATATATCAGTAAGTATGCAAGTAAAGGAAAAACAAGCAGGTGACAGTAGTGTAAGAGTATCAATGTATAACTAGCAGTTCTATAAAAGCTACCAATATGTAAACTAACCATTCTACAAGAGCCATCAAGGTATAATAACAAGTGTAATAAAGCTACAGCAGGAAAGTAACTTAACTTATAAGAATGCCCATACAAACTTATAAGTTAAGGGTCGGGTTACATAAAGTAACTCATCGTATAAGCGTGCCCATACAAACTTATACGATGAGGATCTTGTTGTGCAATGATATGAAATGCTATGAATGCTATGCAATGACTCACCCATGCACACCCATGCAATTGCTATGTCGACACAGACTATAGTTCCCACTTTTCGAGCAGGTAGCTAACCTCTCAGGCATCAGCCGCCGTGGCCAGGCGGTGACAGTAGAACGGGCACTTCTACTACTAGGCGGGTATCACACTACTTCACCTAGGCCTCCGTACGCCTCAACGCTAAGAACACAACAGCGGAGCCCATGCGTACTATGGCCCAGCGGGGTCTTGGGTAGATGTGCACCAAGAACACAGCCCGAACTGGCCTTGCGTGACCCGGAAGGGGCCTCGGAAGAAAGCACGAGGACACAGCCCAACCGTCCACATGGTCGGAGGGGCCTCGGGACGTGAACACCGAGGACACAGCCCAAACCGACCAAGTCTAACTGCCAACTCCCGTCGGTGTGACGACTGGCGAGCCCGTAGACCTGCCACACTATCCTTAACCCGGGATTACGACACCGCGTGTCGACTCACACCACATGCAAACACCACATCAACATATCATGGAAGGGGTCTCGGAAGTAAACACGAGGACACAGCCCAACCATCCATCCACACCTATCTCAACACAACAAAACAAGTGACGGTCAACACCGCACTTTCATTCTTCCACAATACTACCCGTAGGGAGAAGACGCTCTAAGTATTGGACTAATAAATTTCATTTCACCAAATCAACATATCATGGCCATAGTTTAATCTTCTATATGTCATTCCATATGAACTCTACATAAGACTTATATGATGCGCATATGTTATAATCTATCAACATCTTATCACTTCGATTCGATTAAACATAAAGGGAACCATCCAAGTCTCAAGACAACTTGTAATAATAAATCAGTTGTATGCATCCTAAATAATAAACACCATCATTCAAAGTTCTTCGGTGATTAGCATCAATTATTTAATCTTGACAGAATTCCACCGACTCTAAATGCACTTTATATAAAACCAGAATTCTAAGTGTATCACTAATCTGGACAGCAATTTCGACCGGAGATTCCCGAGGCTACAGGAATCCGGTGAAGTCGTGTAACCCCTCGTTGGAAAGATCTTTTCATGATCTACAACTTTCATATTCAGGTCACAACCCAGATCTGACCATAACTTACTCGAAATCGGCTTCAAAGTTCACTGCGCACAGAACACAATTTCTGTGTACAGGAATTGCCGGACAGCAAACTCGATTTGGTTTTCCCGGGCCACAGACATCACCTGAAGTCGTGCAACCACTCGTTGGAAAGGTATTTCCAAGGGCTACAACTTTCGTGTTTGGCCAAAAGCCCAGATCTGCACATATCCTACATAAAAAGGGCCTAGAAGATCGCTGCGCGCAGAATACAGATTCTGCGCGCATCTTAAAGGAAAATGAACGGCATCGGTTCGTCTTCCTCGTCAAGGCGATTGTTCCTAAATTTTCCAGAAATATTCTCCTCCCTTATTCAACCTCAAAGGCCATAAACTCCTCACGAGGCCATCCACCCATCGTCATATTGAAGAAAAAGGGAAGGGTTGAAGAGATCTAAAATCTAGAATTCAAATCCTAGCATGGCCTAACCTAGAAATCTTCTCCTCACCATCAAGACTCTCTTGAGTCGATGTCTCTCCTAAGGCATAACTATAGATCTAGCACCAAGGGAGAGGGTAGGAAACTCACTTTGACTCCAGCGGTACCACCATTTCCGGCCATGGATCGCGTAGTTCTCCTTGGCGGCATCTTCTCTTTCGCGGCGATGGCGGATCTCCTTCGGTAAAACTTGCTCCTGCAGTTTTCCTCTCACCAGGAACTCTCACAGGAAATAGGGGAAGGAAATAATGATGAAAAACGGCTAGGGTTTCTCTGCCCCTTATAAGCAAAATGTGACACGGGTAGGGACACGGCCGTGTCCGTACCCGTGTCCTGCTTCCGCGAAACGGCCGTGGCGGTTTCCATGTCGGTTCACTGTTTGACACGGGTAGGGACACGGCCGTGTCCCAACCCGTGTTCACATGACACGGCCGTGTGCCTGGCCGTGTCATTGGCCGTGTGCATCTTCAGTTACATCTCGCCACTTCTCGTCGAGCCCAACTCGGCGCACACGGGTAGGGACACGGCCGTGTCACTACCCGTGTCATCTCTTCTCAGGACTTGAGTCAACCCTCCTGACTCAAAACACACACACTAGGGGCCTAGAGCGATTCGGGACGTTACAGATTCAGGCTGTGGAGCCTAAGGCCGGTGTGAGCGATGTTCCGGTGGTATCGGAATTTGCAGATGTATTTCCCAAGGATCTCCCTGGGCTACCACCCCAGCGAGAGATTGACTTCACGATCGAGTTGGTGCTAGGTGCAAAAACTGTGGCCCGCTCGCCATATCGCATTGCGCTAAAGGAAATGGCGGAGTTGAAAGTCCGACTGCATGACTTGTTGGAGCAGGGTTATATTCGCCCAAGCATGTCACCTTGGAGCGCGCCTGTTCTGTTTGTGAAAAAGAAAGACGGTGGCTTGCGGTTATGTATTGATTACTGCGAACTGAACAAACTCACCGAGAAGAATAAGTATTCGATCCCACGGATTGATGAGTTGTTCGATCAGCTGGTGGGATCAACCATCTACTCCAAGTTGGATTTGAAGTCTGGTTACTACCAGTTGAGAATTCGGGAAGGTGACATTCCCAAAACCGCATTTGGAACACGTTACAGGCACTATGAGTTAACAGTAGTGTCATTTGGGTTGTGCAATGCGCCATCGGTTTTCATGCAATTGATGCACCGAACGTTTCGAGAGTACTTGGACCTGTTCGTGATAGTATTCATTGATGACATTCTGGTCTACTCTCGGTCTGAAGCCGATCATGAAACCCACTTGCGGTTGGTGTTGCAAACGTTAAGGAAGAATCAGCTCTATGTCAAGTTCTCGAAGTGCAAGGTTTGGCTATCATCGGTGGCTTTTATGGGTCATGTGGTAAGCGGAAAGGGCATAACAGTAGATCCGACAAAGATCAGGGCCATACAGGAATGGCCAGCGTTGTCTTCTGTGGCTGAAGTCAGGAGCTTCCTTGGACTAGCAGGCTACTATAGAAGATTTGTTGCAAACTTCTCACGGATCACTTTGCCTCTAACCACACTGACGAGAAAGGATCAGAAGTTCGTTTGGATGCCGGCGTGCGCACGAGCTTTTGAAGAGCTGAAGTGCACTACAAGAAAAACTACTTTTAGCAAGGAGCTAAATACCTTGCTAAATAGCTAAATTCGTTGATAATTTTAATTAGCAACGAATTTAGAAACAAAATTTTTTTGTAGCTAATATGCTTGTAGCTAATTTTAGCAACAAAAATTATTCGTTTCTATAATGCAAGGATTTTTTAGCAACCAAATTATTCCTAGCTAATATTTGCCATTTTATTTAATAATTTCATTAGATTAAAATAACTTTTAGATACAATAAAAAAGATTCATTTATTTGTAACCACTGAGATTCGAACCTGAGACCTATCACAAATAGCTCAACCATTATTATCAACTAATCTGAAGTATTTATCTATTTGCAAATGACAATATTTATACATATATAAATATTATATACATATTTAAACATTTATTTAATTATAACACTTCTTTTGTTTATAAAATTATATAAACAAATAAAAATATATAATACATAAATACATATTTATATAATATATATTTATAGTTCGTTATATAAATATATATAAATATATATATATATATATATTTATTTACATAATATATATATATATATTCCTTTATATTTATAATATATATTGTTCTTTATAATATATATTCTTTATATAATTTATATATATTTATAATTATTTTATTGAATATTAATAATTTATAAATATATATAAGTACTTAAATAATTTATAAAAATATAAATTATATAAAGAATTAAATATCACGGGAGAGAGAGCAGCTCGACGAGATTTCACGGGAGAGAGAGGATCTCAGCTTGATTGAACGGAAGAGTCAAGAGTTGAGCTTGATTTGAGAACAACCGACACTACGTCTTCCATTAAATATCTCATGCAATTTTTTTATTAAAGAGGCTAATGAAATAAAATTGGAGGGAAACAAAAATTTTCCTCCATAAATATTTTAATGCAAAAATATTAGAATGAGATTTTTGAAAGGAAATATTTTGTTGCAATTTAGCAACAAGTATTTAGCAACAAATTATTTTGTTGCTATTTTTGCAACAAAAAATTTCGTTGCTATTTTTGTAGATAAAAACAAATATTTTATGCGTTGCTAAATTCGTTGCTAATTAGCAACAAACTAGTTAGCCTTTCTAATTTTCGTTGCTAATTCATAGTTTTCTTGTAGTGGTGTCAGTTGACCATGACGCCTATGTTGACGTCGCTATGTGGTACAGATGGATTTGAAATCTACAGTGATGCGTCAGGAAGCGGCTTTGGCTGCGTTCTTCTGCAAAATGGGAAAGTGATTGCTTATGGCTCTCGCTAGTTGAAGGTACATGAGAGAAAGTATCCCATCCACGACTTAAAGTTGGCGGCGATGATCTTTGCACTAAAGTTATGGAGGCATTATCTGTATGACGTGAAAGTGGAAATCTATACAGACCACAAGAGTCTAAAGTATTTGTTGGAGCAGAAAGACTTAAAGATGCGCCAACGAAGGTGGTTGGAGTTCCTTGGGGACTACACCTTTGCGATTCATTATAAGCCCGAAAAGGGAAATGTTGTCGCGGATGCCTTGAGTCGGAGAGCTTCGACAAGAGCAAACTGGTTGCAGAGGCATGATGAACGTCTAATCCAGGAGTTGGAAGCGTTAGAGATTTCTTGTGTTGACAAGAATGCTATAGCCGATGCATGTTTGAACTAGACGAAGGTGCAGTGTGACCTTGCGGACATAGTTCGACGAGCAACAGAGCTAGATGAAAGTCTCCAATGCTATGCCAAGGATGGGCCAGAGGGCAAGTTCTGCTGGGATGACGGGATTTTGAGGAAAGAAGGTCGTTTGTGGGTCCCAAGTTTGGGCAAATTGAGGGAAGAGCTGATGTATGAAGCGCACTATACGAAGTACTCAAATCACCCTGGGAGCATAAAGATGTTCAGAGACATGAAAAATTTGTTCTGGTGGCCAGGACTGAAGAAAGATATTGCTCATTATGTGGCCCAATGCTAGACTTGTGCTATGGTAAAGGCGGAATGCCAGAAGCCGTGTGGTTTCTTGAAGTCGTTGCTGATTCCGGAATGGAAGTTCGGCGATATTTCTATGGATTTCGTGCACGGGTTGCCGAGATCTCAGCGTGGAAATGATTCCATCTGGGTAATTATGGACCGGCTGACGAAAGTGGCACACTTCCTTCTAAATAGGCAGGATGATTCAGTCAAAAGTTTGGCAAAGTTGTATGTTGAGCAGATTGTGCAGCTACATGGTGTTCCTCGGAGCATCGTGAGCGATCGAGATGGGCGATTTAATTCACGTGACTGGAGGCTAATCCATCAGCTGTTGGGCACAAAATTGGCATTCAGTATGGCCTTTCATCCCCAAACAGATGGCCAAACTGAAAGAACCAACAAAATGATGGAGGATATGCTCCGGATGTGTGCCCTGGACTTTGGGAAGAGATGGGAAGATCATCTCTATCTGGTGGAGTTTGCCTACAACAACAGCTACCAAGCGAGCATCGGTATGACACCATTTGAAGCGCTGTATGGTCAGAAGTGTCATACTCCTTTTGCTTGGTTGGAAGCAGTTGAAGCCAGAGTGTATAAGCGTAACGAAGTCGAGGAAGCAAACTCGACAATACACACTATTCAGGATCGACTACTGATAGCTCAAGATCGACAAGCGAAATACTACAATGCCAAGCACAGGAACATGGAGTTCACGATAGGAGATTGGGTATACTTGAAGATCAAACCCTTCAAAGCGTATCCAGAATTCGACGTCTGAAAAAGTTGAGTATTTCGCGCATTAAATATGACTTAGTAAATATGGTTTAGTAAATATGATAAAATAAATATCGCGCATTAAATATGACTCAATAAATATGATCTTAACTTTGAATTCAGTTATCTAATTTTATCATCGAAAAGCCCATTAAAAAGTGTTATGAATGATTTATCCATTGGGAAACAGGTTTACCCACTCGGGCTCGTTCAACGCTCAATAAATATGTTATAATAAATACTATGCAATAAATATGAGGCAATAAAAATATCTCAATAAATTTGACGCCAAAAATATGGCTCAATAAATATGACTTATTAAATATCTCTCGATGAAAATGCTTCAAGAAATTTGATTCAATAATTACGTCTCAATAAATATGACTCTTGAAATATACCTCAATCATAATGGCTCAATAAATATGGCACAATAAATATAGCCCAATAAATAAAACCATAATTTTTGATCTGATACTCCATTTTCATCCAGAAATAGATATTTGAAAAAAGCACCGATAAATCTATCTTTGGCAAACAGGTTTACCCATTCGGGCTCGTTTAACGCTTTATAAATATGGTGCAATAAATATATCTTAATAAATATGACTCAATAAATAATGTAACACCCCAGTTTTTGCTTCAGGGTCAGTCTGCAGTTCTGGAAAATTTTTGGATTTCTGGAAGGAGGCACACGGCCTGCGACACGGGCGTGTCGCAGGGCGTGTCGAGGCCGTGTCGACACTCGGCCCAAGTGTCGACACTTTCGCTCGACAATGTGTCGAGACTAGGGCACACGGCCTGTGACACGGGCGTGTCACAGGGCGTGTCCCGCCTGGTCGACGATCTTCGCTCGACGTTTTTCCGCGGTGTCGACACAAAGCCTGTCGACGGGTGTCGAGACTTGGCACACGGCTTGGGACACGGGCGTGTCCCAGGCCGTGTCACCTCTCGGGTTGGTGTTGGGGCCGTGTCGTTGAAGACACACGGCAGGCCACACGGCCGTGTCGCTGGGGACACGGGCGTGTCGGATTGAACACGGGCGTGTCGAATTCCCGTGTCTGATTCCAGGCGCGTCGATTTGAGACGGCGAATGAGGCACACGGCCCTGGACACGGGCGTGTGCCAGGCCGTGTTCGGCCCAGGTCTTCTGTTTTCCAGGCGAATCGCAGCCATTCTTTTTCTGGTTTTGGGATCTAGCGGTTCAGGCCATCTCCTGGGGATTTAAGTCCGAAGTTAGGGTTGCAGATCCTCACTTTTTTCCAAGTCCTCTCTTTCTAAGATCTTGAGAAAACCTAGAGCAAGGAGGAAGAAGAAGAACTCTTGGGCTGTAGGAAGGGTTTCGGAGCTCCGAATCGCGAGCCGAGTCCGGATCCGTGAAGCTTGGAGCGTTGCGAAGTTTTCCATCCGGCTAGTTTGTCATGGCAAGGAAGAGGAGTCGGAAGGTAACGACATCTCTCCTCTCGGTCTTTAGGATGCACGTTTTAGCATCATCTAGTTTTCTTTTCTCTAATTTTTGGGCACCAAACTCTCAAATGAGAGGGGTTTTGGCTTGCCAAGTTTCAAGAGGAACTTCCGGGTCGATTGAGTCCGTCCCCGGCATATCTTTGCATTAGAGATCCGCTTCGCTAGTGGATTAGGCATGGTGGGTGAAGCCGTAGTCGCGACCGTTAGTCCGACTCGGTGATGTTGCATACGAACTAGGGATTCGTAGAGATTTCCGTTGCGGCAAGATGCCGTTTGTGTTGTGGTGGTGATTGTCCCGTTTGCTTGAAAAGAGTACATGTAGTCGAACCCGGACAAGGTTAGCTCCTCGTGGTGGTAGATGGTTTCCTTGACAAGGTTAGCTCCGTATGAGAATGGAGATGGTTTCCTTGGTGGACAAGGTTAGCTCCGCACGAGTTGGAGATGTTTTCCTTGGTGCGCGGGAACGCTGCGGTACAAAGAGGGATTGCGATGTGTTTAGTCTTGGTTGTGTTGTGCCAAGGCGTGGCTATGTCTCCGTGGTCGGCTGGCTATCCCGTGACATGTGCGTCATGTGTGGAGAGTGTCCCGGCGAGACTAGTCCCCTTCTGTGAGACTGACGAGAATGCCAAGCTTGGGGCAAGCCCGGGCAAAGAGGCCATGAGCGGGTGGGGTCCAGCAAGGCTTCTTAGAATCGGTCAGTCTGTGGTTGTTGGAATCCTGACATGAGACGTCAGAGCTTGCAGGCAAGCCCGGGGCTAAGCCCACGAGCGGGTGGGGCCTTGGCAAGAATTCCATGTGGCGGCCTGCGCGCCGTGTGAGGGAGTTGTGTCTCCCTCAATGTTTGAGGCTTTATGCCAATTGGGGAAATATGAGTACCCAACTGATGTGATGTTGTGCTAGATGCATACGGTGTAGGGTACCTTGGGTGAAGCCCGGGTGTTGCATTCATGTCATGTTGCATAGTAGGCCCTTTCTTTATATGCTCAACCAGTAGAGAACATGTTTGTTGATTGAGACATCCAAGCCTGTTTTAATGTTTTTCTATTTATAGAAATTTATTTTGCATATGAAGTGCTGACTTGCAGGTTGGAGGGTTCCCCGGGGTCCGTTAGGGGCGGCCGGAAGGAGATGTGTTGTTACACAGTTTGAGGTCAGCCTTTGCTGACCCACATTACTAATAATTTTTACAGGGCAAGGATCGCACGCAGGAGCTAGCACGCCGGCCAAAAAGGCCTAAGCCCATGAAGTGTTTTCTCTTTTGTAGCACTACGTTTTGATGATGTATGTTTGAGACTATTTTGTCCGGCTTGCATACCGAGGTAGACTAGGAGTGCTGAGCACATTCATGTTTGATTGTACTGTTTACCTTTTGGACATTTGATGTAAGGCCTTAGGGCCATTTGTTTACCCGTTTGGGTTAGTGGATAACTTCTAGTTGTGCTTGGTTTTCCGCTGTGTTGTGCAAGTGTTTTGAGTTTGGGTAGCTATATCAACTTTTAATACTAAAGCTGTGGCGTTCGTATGTTGTGGGGCCCCGGCCGGACCCATATTATACGTCCATTACAGGGGAGGTGTTACAATTTGGTATCAGAGCCTGGTTTGATTCAAGGTCAGTGCGTAGAGAAGTTATCCACATAAGAGTAACGCGGGACCATGAGTGTCCTTATGTTTTAGTCTTGAGATTGGAGACTAATCCCTTATTTCTTGTCTTCCTGAAGAGTGCAAGCAACGAGGCGGGCACTTCAAGAGCAAGGGATGATCTCTCAGCGAGCAGTGCTACTGCTCCAGGTCTTTTGGGCACGGGTGTAGACCCGGCCGACTTCTGCCGCATGCTTGCAGAAGCGATGGTGGCAGCTCAAGCTGCAGCAGCAGCTCAGGTGGCAGCCCCTGCCACACCAGATACGACAACGGCCGTGCCAGGAGCAGAAGCCAGGCGAGTGGAGCCTTTGGCGGAGAGGGTAGTTATCGGACATGGAGACCGACACATGAAGTATTTCCTGAGTTTCCATCCCCCGTCTTTCAAGGGTGTTGGAACGCCAACGGATGCGGAGGACTGGTGGGTTCGCATTCAAGAACTGTTAAGGGCGGCAGAGACGCCAGAGGAAAAGAAAGCTGAGTATGCGGCGTTCATGTTGGAAGGAGACGCAAAGTTGTGGTGGGTGAGCCATAGCGGCCGCCAGTTTCCGGGACGCACCCCGTCAGTGGAAGAGTTCGGGGACGCTTTTCTTAAGAGGTATATCCCAGTTTCAACTCGGTTGGCCCTGCAGAGGCAGTTTCTGCATCTAATGCAGCGAGACAAGACAGTGGATGAGTACGTGCAAGAGTTCACCCGTTTGGGTCGTTATGCGGGAACGACAATGGCGGATGATGTAGAGAGGGATAACCTCTTCTACCAAGGGTTGAGGGAAAATCTGAGACAACCCCTCATCTCCATGAAGAGGGCGGGATTTAATGAGCTAGTTGAAGCCGCCAGGAGTTTGGAGAATGATTTGGAGCGAACCCAACGCCGTAAGGGTTTTACTCCCAAGCAAGGGGAAGGGAAGCCTTCCCAATCTCATGGAAAGTCTGATGGGAGTAGGTGGAGGAAGAAGCCTTATACTTCCAGATCTGGTGAGAGGAGCAACTGGACGCCTGGGGGTTCCTACTCTAGGGGACCTCCGACGTGCTACAACTGCGGGAAGGTTGGGCACATAGCCCGTGCTTGTCAGAAAGGGGAGCGGGGCAAGAGTCAAAGCAGGAGCAGTCTGTGCGCTCGGGCCCCAGTGCTGCAGAGAAAGGAAAATGGCGGAGTCGAGCGCTTCTCGGTTCCAACCGGTGCAACCAAGGGCTTACAACCTTGGACAGCAAGAAGCGATCCGCCAAACTGATGTAGTGACAGGTATGAAGAGAATTTAAGTTTAAATTTTATGCTTCATCCTTTTAGACTTTTGTGTAATGTCTATGTTGTAGGCTTCGTGTTAGTTTCCGGATACCCCGCTAGGGTGTTGTTTGATACGGGAGCATCACACTCCTTTCTTGCGGAGAGCTTCATCCGGAGAATAGGAGTTGAGTCTTTCTCGTCAGGAGCAGAGCTGAAAGTGCGCATGCCCAATGGGTCATCTATGACCACCGGGGCTAAAGGGCGCATTTGTTGGGAGCTAGACGGAGTTGTCTTCGCTCTGGAAGCGGCAGTGTTACCATTAGTAGAGTTCGATGTCATTTTGGGCATGGACTGGCTTGCAGAGCAGCGCGCCAGTATTGATTGCCTTTCTAAGGTGGTGACCTTAAGGAGTAAAGGGCAATTAGAAGTCAAGTTTGAGGGCCTTGGTGGAGTGGCCTGTTCCCTGATATCGGCCATGCAGCTGGTGCGGGCGGTTAACCAGGGTGGGGTAGCGCTTGTAGCGTTATTGGAGGTTCGTCTCTCCCAACTGTCGATTGAGGAAGTGCCTGTGGTGGCAGAGTTCAAGGATGTGTTCCCAGATGAACTTCCAGGAGCGCCTCCTCGGCGGGAGATCGACTTCTCGATCGAGTTAATGCCGGAGGCTAGACCGGTGTCACGTCCCCCTTTTAGGATGGCACCTAAGGAGTTAGCGGAACTTATGGTACAGTTACAGGAACTGTTGGAGCAAGGGTATATTAGACCCAGTTCTTCACCGTGGAGCGCACCGGTGTTGTTTGTTAAGAAGAAAGACGGTAGCATGCGCCTGTGCATAGACTACCGAGAGCTTAATAAGTTGACCGTTAAGAATAAGTATCCGATCCCTCGGATAGATGACCTGTTTGACCAATTGGTGGGGTCAGTGGTATATTCGAAGTTGGACTTGAAGTCGGGATACTATCAGCTACGAATTCGGGACGAGGACATACCCAAGACTGCTTTTGGGACAAGGTATGGGCACTTTGAGTTTACGGTGATGCCGTTCGGGCTGACGAACGCACCATCGGTGTTCATGGATCTGATGAATCGGGTATTCCGGGAATACTTGGATTCTTTTGTGGTTGTTTTCATTGATGACATTTTGGTGTATTCCAAATCGGAAGTGGAGCATGAGACCCACTTGAGAATAGTGTTGCAAGTGTTGAGGGAGAACGAGTTGTATGCAAAATTCTCCAAATGCGAGTTTTGGTTGGAGAAGGTGGCATTTTTGGGCCACGTGATTAGTGGTGATGGGGTGGCAGTGGATCCAGCGAAGGTGGAGGCCATCAGAGATTGGCCGGTGTTGAGGACCGTGGCGGAAGTCCGAAGTTTTCTTGGACTAGCCGGGTATTATAGGAGATTCGTGGAGAATTTCTCGAAGATAGCTCTACCCCTCACCTCTCTCACTCGCAAAGACCATAAATTTGTGTGGACCCAAGAGTGCGGTCAAGCATTTGAGGCCCTAAAGGAGAGGCTTATGATGGCTCCGATCTTGAGTTTACCGCAAGGGACCGATGGATTTCAAATTTTCAGTGACGCATCGGGATGCGGTTTGGGTTGCGTGTTAGTGCAGCATGGCAAGGTGATAGCTTTTGGGTCTAGACAGCTGAAACCTCATGAGAGGAATTACCCCGTCCATGACTTGGAGTTGGCGGCGGTAATCTTCGCGCTGAAAATTTGGCGGCATTATGTTTATGGCGCAAGAGTGGAGATCTTCACGGACCATAAAAGCCTGAAGTATCTCTTGGATCAAAAGGACTTGAATATGCGGCAACGCAGATGGGTTGAGTTTCTTGGAGACTACGAAGTGGCGATCCAGTATACGCCGGGTAAAGCCAATGTGGTGGCGGATACGCTGAGTAGAAAGTACTCGGGGCAAGGAAATTGGATCGAAGCTCATGATGAGCGGTTGGTTCGGGAATGGGAGTCCCTTGGATTGGAATGTGTTGCGAGAGGCGAGTCTAGCGTGGCTCGGTTGAACTGGATTGAAGTGCAAAACGACTTGTCCGATCGTATTCGGGAAGCGACTCGATTAGATGTGGAGTTTCAACCTTTTGTGTTGGAGGCTCAAACGGGTGAGAGCAGCACCTGGGAGATGATCGGGGGAATCTTGAGAAAGGATGGACGGGTTTGTGTACCGCAGTTTGGCAATCTCCGTGAGGAGTTGATGTTTGAGGCTCACTTCTCAAAGTACTCCATTCACCCGGGCAGTACAAAGATGTACTTGGATATGAAGAAATCCTTTTGGTGGCCGGGGTTGAAGCGAGATGTAGCTTTGTATGTGAGTCGTTGCCAAACATGTGCCTTGGTGAAGGCCGAATGTCAGAAACCGGGCGGGCTCCTGAAGCCCCTTCCAATTCCTGAATGGAAATTTGAGGACATCTCCATGGACTTCGTGCATGGGTTGCCTAGATCGCAGCATGGGAATGATGCTATTTGGGTGATCGTGGATCGCCTAACCAAGGTGGCTCACTTCATCCCGAACCGTAAAGAGGACAGCGTGGAGAAGCTGGTGGAGTTGTATGTTCGCAACATTGTGCGACTGCACAGAATTCCTAAGAGCATAGTCAGTGATCGAGATGGACGGTTTACGTCCAAGGACTGGAGGTTGGTACAGAAAAGCTTGGGCACGAAGCTAAGGTTTAGTACGGCATTCCATCCTCAAACTGATGGGCAAACGGAGAGAACGAACCGTACTATGGAGGACATGTTGAGGATGTGCGTTCTTGATTTTGGCAAGAGGTGGGAGGATCACCTCTTCATGGTAGAATTTGCGTACAACAACAGTTTTCAAGCTAGTATAAAGATGGCGCCTTACGAAGCTTTGTATGGGAGGCGGTGTTGAACGCCAATGTCTTGGGTAGAGGCGGGAGACACCAAACTTTTGGGAAAGGATGCGGTAGTTGACGCTTGTGAGATGGTACGGACCATCCAAGAGCGTATGAAGGTGGCACAAGACAGGCAAGCGAAATATTTTAATGCTCGTCACCGGAAGTTAGAATTTGCAGTTGGTGATTGGGTTTATCTGAAGGTCAAGCCGTTCAAAGGCGTCTCGCGGATTCGCCGACTCAAGAAGTTGAGTCCGAGGTTTTTGGGGCCTTTTGAAATTGTTGAGCGGGTAGGAGAAGCAGCCTATCGTCTGGCATTGTCCGCAGATTTGAGTGGATTACATGACGTTTTCCACGTCTCCGTGTTGAGGAAAGCCTTGGTGGAGGCTAGCGTGGTGATGGAGCCGGCATCGGTGCCGATTGACGAAGACTTGAGGACGCGAGTCCTTCCAATCGCTATAGAAGATTCGGAGACTCGGCAGTTGCGGAATAAAGAAGTCAAGCTCGTGAAAGTTCGTTGGGACAACTGCGGTCGTGAGGAGTTCTCGTGGGAGCGAGAATAGGCCATGCTAGAAGACTATCCAGAACTATTTTTGTCAGGTACAATTTAAGTTTTGTACCCTTTCGTTTTGAAAATTTCGGGACGAAATTCTGTTAAGTGGGGGAGAGTTGTAACACCCCAGTTTTTGCTTCAGGGTCAGTCTGCAGTTCTGGAAAATTTTTGGATTTCTGGAAGGAGGCACACGGCCTGCGACACGGGCGTGTCGCAGGGCGTGTCGAGGCCGTGTCGACACTCGGCCCAAGTGTCGACACTTTCACTCGGCAATGTGTCGAGACTGGGGCACACGGCCTGTGACACGGGCGTGTCACAGGGCGTGTCCCGCCTGGTCGACGATCTTCGCTCGACGTTTTTCCGCGGTGTCGACACAAAGCCTGTCGACGGGTGTCGAGACTTGGCACACGGCTTGGGACACGGGCGTGTCCCAGGCCGTGTCACCTCTCGGGTTGGTGTTGGGGCCGTGTCGTTGAAGACACACGGCAGGCCACACGGCCGTGTCGCCGGGGACACGGGCGTGTCGGATTGAACACGGGCGTGTCGAATGCCCGTGTCTGATTCCAGGCGCGTCGATTTGAGACGGCGAATGAGGCACACGACCCTGGACACGGGCGTGTGCCAGGCCGTGTTCGGCCCAGGTCTTCTGTTTTCTAGGCGAATCGCAGCCATTCTTTTTCTGGTTTTGGGATCTAGCGGTTCAGGCCATCTCCTGGGGATTTAAGTCCGAAGTTAGGGTTGCAGATCCTCACTTTTTTCCAAGTCCTCTCTTTCTAAGATCTTGAGAAAACCTAGAGCAAGGAGGAAGAAGAAGAACTCTTGGGCTGTAGGAAGGGTTTCAGAGCTCCGAATCGCGAGCCGAGTCCGGATCCGTGAAGCTTGGAGCGTTGCGAAGTTTTCCATCCGGCTAGTTTGTCATGGCAAGGAAGAGGAGTCGGAAGGTAACGACATCTCTCCTCTCGGTCTTTAGGATGCATGTTTTAGCATCATCTAGTTTTCTTTTCTCTAATTTTTGGGCACCAAACTCTCAAATGAGAGGGGTTTTGGCTTGCCAAGTTTCAAGAGGAACTTCCGGGTCGATTGAGTCCGTCCCCGGCATATCTTTGCATTAGAGATCCGCTTCGCTAGTGGATTAGGCATGGTGGGTGAAGCCGTAGTCGCGACCGTTAGTCCGACTCGGTGATGTTGCATACGAACTAGGGATTCGTAGAGATTTCCGTTGCGGCAAGATGCCGTTTGTGTTGTGGTGGTGATTGTCCCGTTTGCTTGAAAAGAGTACATGTAGTCGAACCCGGACAAGGTTAGCTCCTCGTGGTGGTAGATGGTTTCCTTGACAAGGTTAGCTCCGTATGAGAATGGAGATGGTTTCCTTGGTGGACAAGGTTAGCTCCGCACGAGTTGGAGATGTTTTCCTTGGTGCGCGGGAACGCTGCGGTACAAAGAGGGATTGCGATGTGTTTAGTCTTGGTTGTGTTGTGCCAAGGCGTGGCTATGTCTCCGTGGTCGGCTGGCTATCCCGTGACATGTGCGTCATGTGTGGAGAGTGTCCCGGCGAGACTAGTCCCCTTCTGTGAGACTGACGAGAATGCCAAGCTTGGGGCAAGCCCGGGCAAAGAGGCCATGAGCGGGTGGGGTCCAGCAAGGCTTCTTAGAATCAGTCAGTCTGTGGTTGTTGGAATCCTGACATGAGACGTCAGAGCTTGCAGGCAAGCCCGGGGCTAAGCCCACGAGCGGGTGGGGCCTTGGCAAGAATTCCATGTGGCGGCCTGCGCGCCGTGTGAGGGAGTTGTGTCTCCCTCAATGTTTGAGGCTTTATGCCAATTGGGGAAATGTGAGTACCCAACTGATGTGATGTTGTGCTAGATGCATACGGTGTAGGGTGTAGTACCCCCCCCCCCCAACCTTTTGCCCGGGTCGGGCCGGAGGGGTACTACTGGCCCAAGACGTCCACCCAGGGCTCATAGGGGAAACAATCCACCCTATTCAAGCACTAGATGGCCGTCTTGAGTGGTTCGAATCATAACATTCACAACCCATCAGAATATAGCGGAAGCATTAACAGGAAACCACTACATATTATATATAACATTTCATATTAATACAGAGGTTCTAGGGCCGAAGCCTTATGCGTTTATAAAAGCCCGTGGGCTATACATGTACTACATAAGTCTCTCACACACTCTCTCTTCTAAACTGCTCGGCGGTACTCACGTCTCTAAACACCGGAGACGGCGGGGGTGCATCTGCTCGAGTAGACCTAGCTGCTGGCGTAATCTCCTGCGGCAGCGGGTCACTACGGTGCTCCACCTCCTGTGAATGGTTATTCAAATAACCGTTAGTCACAGAGCTAAGTGGAAACAAATCTCCTCCCCGGATCCACATCCTGGGGACGAGCACGCACCCACCCAACAAAAGTAAATAGCCGAAGCAAGAGAGGGTTAGCATAACATTTCATATATGAACAGCTAGGAGCAATTATAAAAGAGTGCAGTATAACCGGGAAAAGCAGCAATAACATAAAACGGTTATAACAAGGCTCTACTAGCTCATCAGCACAACAGATTTTCATATCTTGAATTCTATCGCAGGCATTCACAGCCGCGCACATACCGCAGGCATTCATAGCCGCGCACACGCCGCAGGCATTCATAGCCGCGCACACACCGCAGGCATTCATAGCCGCGCACACAAATCGCAGGCATTCATAGCCGCGCACACAAACCCTATGTCGACATAGTTTGGACCGCTTCTGTTCCAGCAGGGTAGCGAGCCCCGCGGGCCTCACCGATGTGGCCGTCGGTGACAGTGGCCAGTCCTGCCACTTCTGGGGGTGATCGTACCGCACAACCCCAGGCCCTCACGTACAACCATGTGTACTCTTGGATGTGAGCAACATCCGGCAAATCATTTTGGCCGACCAGCGGAGGAAAACCCGACGGGGAATATAACGGCCGGTCACCCGTGGTACTCATCTCCCTGTCGCCTTGAGTCGTCAACCTTGCCGCACCGGTATGAACGGTCTGCGGAAGGGACTGACCCGCCACCATTTCACCGCAAGCAATTTACAATCAATCAAACAATTGCAAACAATATAACATCGGGTCTACGACGGCCTGCCTTACTAGGCTTACACTTCGGGCATCGGCACTTTGCTCTACTTTCGACAAGGAGCGTGGGAGCGCTTTATTTGGGGCTAGACCTGGAGGACTACCTCAACTTCGGTTATCCCCAACTAAGGCTCAACCTAAACAACAACTGCTCGTCAGAGCAGGACCCGGGAATATAAAAGTAAATTGCGATAAGATCAAGTGCGGTGGTTATGCTGCTTATTTAGAGTGCTGGAAAGAAATGTGACCAGTACAAGACTGGATAAGCTTGACCAGTACGCAACTGGAGTAGTACTAAATAGAAAGTACTGAAATAAGCCTGACCAGTACGCAACTGGAGTAGTACTGAAATGAAAGTACTGAAATAAGCTTGACCAGTACGAGACTGGAGTAGTACTGAAATGAAAGTACTGAAATAAGTTTGACCAGTACGAGACTGGAGTAGTACTGAAATGAAAGTACTGAAATAAGCTTGACCAGTACGAGACTGGAGTAGTACTGAAATGAAAGTACTGAACTGAAAAGAATAAAGGAACTGGACCAGTGCAAAACTGGAATAATCATAAAGAAAATGGTTAGTAGTCCAATCACTCCATACAGGAGGCTTCAGTTCCATCTCCGTTCTCAGGAGAGATTCAGTTCCATCTACATCTAGGAGAGATTTAGTTCCATCTCCATCCCGGAGAGATTCAGTTTCATCTCCATCTAGGAGGCACATTCAGTTCCATCTCCATCCAGGAGAGATTCAGTTCCATCTCCATCCCGGAGAGATTCAGTTCCATCTCCATCCCGGAGAGATTCAGTTCCATCTCAGTTTTTAAAGGCTTCCTTGGGTTACACCCTTTATTAAGATCAGATTATGGGTTGGTTGCGTTTTATTAACCACGACTTAATCGAATCGGGGCTTATCAGGAGTTATTATTCATCAAGAATACTTCATAACTTACCACTCGTACTCTCATCTTCCGAGCGTGCCCAAATCACCCGAGAGTCGAGCCGCTCGATGGTTTCATGAAATATCGAAACACCCGGAGCTTGGTCACTTGCCTCAGCTGCTCTCGTTGATATGAAACTTATTCAAATTAGAGAAGATAGTCGCGCGCTCCAATTTTCATTTTCGAAGAAAACGAGCGTAATAATATCGAGCGCGGTCCTAGGCTTCCATATTTTTGGAAAAATATCAAAACTTATCCCCATGAGCTCAAATTTTGATACAACCCTTAAATGGGTATAAAATGAGCATAGAAAAATTTTCATAATTTTTCGAAGAGTTTTGGCCCTTTAATTTGGTCAAATAAAGTTTAATTAGGCTTTTAAAAATACCAAATCAACACCAAAAATTCTCAAAATTTTTGTGGAGGAAACCCTCATCAAGGGGAACATTTTTCATGTTCAAACCTTTCTCCCTAGGAGCCTATTTTAGCCTCTTAAAAATATCAACCCATTATTAATTATAATATTATAAATATTATAATTAATATATTTATATAATATATAATATATATATATATATATATAAAGAATTTCCTGTTCATCTCCCCCACCCCGCTGCTGCAACATTTCCGCACCCTTACGGGGCTCCTCCGCCGCCGGCCGGCCACCGGCCGGCCGTGGCTCCACCACCGGCCAACCCGCCGGTGGTGGGCGCTCCCTCCGGCGGTGGTCCGGCGGCCTGCCGCCGCCGGCCGCCGCCGGAGCATTTTTTTTAAAAATGGACGGAAGGGGAAGGGGGTGACGGCGGCGGCGCTCCGGCCGCCGGGAGCGCCATGCAAGACGTCCAAAATGGAGAAGGAGGAGGGAGAAAGCTTCCACCTGAGTTTGGTGGGCTCGGGAGGGGCCGGCTTGGTCGGACATGGCTCAAGGTGGTGGTGGAGGGGGAGGAGGAACTCCGGCTTGGCTTTTTCCGGCCACCTGAGCTCCGGCAGAGGGGGGAGAAGGGGGAGGGGAATGCTCTGAGAGCTGTGAGGGAAAGAGAGGGGGTTGGGGTCCTTTTATAGGATTGGGGAGGGAGAGTTCCCTCCCTTTGGGTGGTGTGGGACTAATCCCTCCTTAGGGAGGGATTAATCCCCACCCTCCAGCTGTCTAATGACAGCTGGATGTCTCCCATTTTCCCCCATGTGGGGAAAATGGATGAGGCCCCTTTGTGGGCTTGGGCCTTTAGGTAGGAAAGAGAGAGATAGGGAGAGAAAAGAAATGGGTGGGCCTCCACTTGAACTTTTGGAAGCTTGCTGGTTGGGGGCCCATGGAAAGTGAGGGGGAGTATGGGCCATCCTCCTTTGGAGAGAAGGTGGGCCCCTCATTTGGAGAAAAATCCAAAAAGTGGATTTTTAGGAGGGTTTGACCAAGTCAACCCTAGGGTGGGTCCCCCTTGCTGGTCAAAGTCAAAGTGGGTCCAAGTCGTCGGGGTCAGGTCAAAGTTCGGGTGTCGTGTCATAATTGGTGTGCGCACGCTTTTCGGTGCACAACTATGCTTGATTTGACCACGGGTTGACCAATCATCATCGAAATTGACCGGGACGACTTCCGTTGACTTCGTATTGACCACACGAGTCTAACGCCACTGACTGGGGTTGAATCGGAGTCCGTTTGACGAAAGTCCGAAATTTGCGCGTCGCAGCGCGCTAAAATGGTCGAAATGTGTAAAATTGTCGTTAGACCTCGGATCGTGACGCGACGAGATCCGATGCGCTCATATTGACTATATGAGGTCATAGGAACTGATAGAACTCGATTCGGAGTTCTCTAGCTCGATATACAAAATCTCGCTCTCGTTGCGTTTTACGAGGAATGGTCACATCCACTATATGACCTCGGAGTCCAACTGAACGAGTTCCGATGCACTCGTATTGCCTATACGAGGCCACAGGAACTGACAGAACTCAATTCAGAGTTCTCTAGCTCGATTTCCCGCCTAGGGTTATTTCCCACCGGGTCATGGGTAGGGTTCGGGCCACTTTTATTGGGCCCACAAAGGCTCTGGTGGCCCAATAAAAGGCGGGATGTTACAATCCAATAAAAATAAAAGGATTTTCGTCCCCGAAAATTTGCTTGAAGTAGGGGGAAAAGTAACATACCTGGGGAAAGAGCTCTGGGTGCTTTTCTCGGAGGAGTGCTTCAGGTTCCCATGTGAACTCTTCTCGTCCACAGTTTGACCATAGCACCTTAACCATCGGAATGGTTTTGTTCCGTAGTGTCTTCACCTTGTAATCTACTACTCTGACGGGTTCGAGCCGGACGGATCTATCTGACAGTAGTTGCGCCGGAGGGGTAGGAAGGTACTGCTCTGGTTGCCGGAGGACTCGTCTCAAGGAAGAGACATGAAACACATTATGAAGATTCCCCAACTCTAGGGGTAAGGCTAAACGATAGGCGACGGGGCCAACACGCTCTATCACCGGATAGGGGCCCAAGAAGCGGGGATCTAACTTTTTCTGCTTCCTCAACCGGGAGACACCATGCATGGGTTTTATTTTCAGAAACACCATTTCCCCCACGCTGAACTCCACCGGTCGGTGTCGCGCATCATAGTACTTAGCCTGCCGGCTCTGCGCTTCCCGCATTCGCTCCTGAATCAGCCGTATCGCTGCCGTAGTGTCATCGATGTAAGCCACTCCCAAGGCTTCCGGGTCCTCTTCCTGAGCCCAAGTCAACGGTGTTCGGCAACGCCTTCCATACAATGCCTCGTACGGAGCCATCTTAATACTAGCCTGGTAGCTGTTATTGTACGAAAATTCGACTAACGGCAACAGCTGCTCCCACGGCTCATTGTGCTCCACTATGCACAGTCGAAGAAGATCCTCCATCGTCCGGTTCGTCCTCTCCGTCTGTCCGTCTGTCTGCGGGTGGAAGGCAGTGCTGAAGGCCAACTTGGTTCCCAAATATGCCTGCACCCGCCTCCATTCCTTAGATGTGAAACGACCGTCACGATCAGACACGATGGTCTTTGGTACTCCGTGAAATCGTACCACTTGTTCTAGGAACATCCTGGCCAGGATATCTACTCCGTCACCCTGTCGGTTTGGAATGAACCGCGCTACCTTGGTGAGTCGATCTACGACCACCCATATTGAGTCATTCCCAGCACGGGATCGAGGTAGGCCGTGGACGAAGTCCATGGAGATGTCTTCGAACTTCCATTCTGGTATCGGCAGGGGCTGCAATAGGCCTCCTGGACTGCGGCATTCAGCTTTGACCTTCTGACAGGTCTGGCACCGGGCCACGAAGTCGGTGACATCTCTCTTCATTCCGGGCCAGTAAATGGTCCTACGCAAGTCCACGTACATCTTAACTACGCCAGGGTGAATCGAGTACCTCGACTGATGGGCCTCTTGCAGAATTTCCCCACGAATCCCTCCAGTAGCGGGAATAAATATGCGATGCTTGAATTGTAGAATCCCGTCATGCAAGTTATAATCCTCCTGTGCCCCTCCTTGCAGAGATCGGATGATCGACATTACCTCTGGGTCGATCCTCTGGGCTTCTCGTATCCGGTCCTGGATATCGCATTGGATCTCCATCCAATACAGCTGAGAATAGTACTCTTCCGGATCTCTTCGAGCAACCAGGGTAATCTCCAAGTCTATCAAAGACTGGAAAAGTTCCTTAGGGATCTGCTCCATCCAACTCCCGACTATCGCAGGCTGGCGGCTCAAGGCGTCAGCGACTCTATTAGCCTTCCCGGGGTGATATTGGAGAGTGAAGTCGTAATCGCATAAGAATTCCAACCATCGGCGCTGCCGGAGATTCAGCTCTTTCTGCGTGAAAATATACTTGAGGCTCTTGTGGTCGGAGAAGATCTCACATTTTACTCCGTACAGATAATGCCTCCAGATTTTAAGGGCGAAGACGACGACGCCCAACTCTAAATCGTGTGCTGCGTAGTTTAATTCATGCGGCTTTAATTGCCGCGAAGCGTAGGCCACTACCTTACCATGCTGCATTAGGACTGCTCCCAATCCTTTCAGGGAGGCATCAGTGTAGATTTGAAATCCCTCGGTCCCTGAAGGAATCGTAAGGATTGGCGCGGAAGTCAGACGCTTCTTCAGTTCGATGAACGCCGCCTCGCACTCCGGCGTCCATCGAAATATGGCGTCCTTCTTGGTGAGAGCAGTCAGGGGTAGGGCAATCTTGGAAAATCCCTCGACAAACTTCCTGTAGTATCCGGCAAGGCCGAGGAAACTCCGGATATCCGCAGCCGTCCTGAGTGGCGGCCAATTTTGTACTGCCTGGATCTTGGCTTGGTCCACTGCCACTCCTTCCTTGTTTATCGTGTGGCCCAAGAATCCAACTTCTTCTAGCCAAAATTCGCACTTACTAAATTTGGCGAAGAGAGAGTGCTCCCGGAGCTTTAATAGAACCATCTGCAGGTGCCGGGTATGGTCCGTCTTGGTCTTCGAGTAGATTAGGATATCGTCTATAAAGACGATGACAAAGTGATCCAAGAAGGGTTCGAAGACTCTATTCATCAGGGCCATGAAGGCGGAGGGAGCGTTGGTGAGCCCGAAGGGCATCACTAGGAACTCGTAAAGACCGTATCGGGAGCTGAAGGCAGTCTTAGGAATATCTTCCTCTCGGATCCGAAGCTGATAATAGCCGGACCTCAGGTCCATTTTGGAGAATACCGAAGCACCTTGTAATTGATCGAACAGTTCGTCGATCCTAGGAAGGGGATACGTGTTGCGTACAGTAAGCTTATTTAGCTCCCTATAGTCGATGCACAGTCGCAGAGTCCCATCCTTCTTCTTGACGAAAAGTATCGGGGCTCCCCAGGGCGAGGAACTTGGACGGACGAATCCAGCATCTATTAGTTCTTGTAGCTGGATCTTTAGTTCAGTCAGCTCCCTTGGGGCCATCCGGTAGGGGGCTCGCGATACTGGCCGTGCTCCAGACACGAGCTCGATCTGGAAGTCGACCTCTCGCTGAGGTGGCAATCCCGGGAGGGACTCAGGGAAGATATCTGGAAAGTCTCGGACTACTGGGACCTTGGCGAGCACCTGGGTCTTATCTTCCATCTCGAAAAAAATAAGGAATACTTCATCCTTCTGACGGACTGACTTCACCATCTGTGTAGAAGTCAAGATAATACGAGAGACAGATGGCACACCTGTCAACGCGACACTCTGGCCATTTGGATTCTGTAGCCGGACTTCTCGCGTGGAACAGTTTATCTGGGCTTGGTGCTCAGTCAGCCAGTCCATTCCCAGAATTATGTCAAACCCAGTTATAGCTAGGATGGTTGCGTAGATTTCAAACTCTACCTCTCCCAGCGTAGCCTGGAACGAACACTTTTCAGTGGATGTCATATCCGACCCGTCTGGTAAACGGATTCGTATAGACAGTCCGGTTGAGCGAATAACATTTCTCTTTGTTGCGAGGAAATCGTGGGAGACGAAAGAATGAGTCGCTCCTGTGTCAAAAAGGGTTTTGGCAGGGTGACCTTCTACCAACAAGATTCCTGACGTCATAGGAAAACATATAGATATATATCATCCAACTAATATACATATATATATATATATGAAATGTACAACAATAGTGGAAGATCTGATATCTTCTATCGCCTAAGATATATACCTATGACTACATCAGGGGCTGGTCCATGCTGCAGGTCCAGTGCATAGGCCTCCTGGGGAGCTGCTCGGCCCTGCTGGCCTCTCCTGCCAGCTCGGCCTCTACGGCCTCTTTGACCCTGTCCCCGTGCCGGCTGTCCACCCTGGACTGCTCCTAGTCCTGGTCTCCCTATCGCCTGAGGGCAGAAGGCCCTCATATGTCCCGGCTGCTGACACAAGAAGCAGTTTCCTGCGAAGGGAACATCTCGTCGGGCCACTAGTGGGGGCTGTGGAGCTGGAGCTGGTCTACTGTCTTGCTGTGCAGCTGGGGGTGCTGGGGGTGCTGGTGGGCGCCTATAAGGTAGCCTGCGGCGTCGCTGTCTGCTCTCTCTATCCTGTCTATGGGGAGCGACTCCAACGTCTCGCCTCTGGTCTCGAGGAAACTCTACTTGACCTCTACGCCGCTGAGCCACCATCTGCTGGTCCAACTCTAGAGCTGCCGCATGGGTGGCTATGGTGTGGAAGGTGGCCTGAGAGAGCATAACCAAGGCCTGCCTCAGGTCGTCTCGTAGTCCTCGGTAGAACCGAGAAGCCCTATCCCTGTCGGAGGCAGCCAGGTTCCCGGCGAAGCGTGCCAGGTGTATGAACTCTCTCTCATATTCTGCCACAGTGCGGTTGCCCTGTCGGATGAGCAGGAACCTCTCTTGCAGTGCGGCTCGGTCTGCATCTGTGATGAAAAATTCTAGCAGAGCCCCAGAGAACTCCCCCCAAAGGATCGTGCTCATCGGCCGACCTCGGAAGGTAGAGCGACTAGCCGCTCTCCACCAATCCCTCGCATATCCCTCCAAGAGGGTCACCACCAAAGAGACTGCTGCCACAGCTGGGCACATCATCCCTACCAACAGCTCCTCCACTCGCTCCACCCACTCCTCTACCTGAATGGCCGTCTCTGTACCCCTGAAAGGGGGAGGCCTCAGTCCTCGAAAAGTCGTCAGCAGATCTGTGGGTGCGGTCATCTCCCGCGGTGGCTGTGCCAGGGCATCTCGGAAAGTCGCTAGTATAGCCGTCAGTGTCTGCCCTATATCTGACTCGGCAAACGGTACGGCTGCAGGAGCAACCGGGTCTGGTGGTGGGGTGGCTGGAACGTATCCTCTGGACGAGGATCCCCCGTTACTGTACTCCGGTATCTGGAGAAGTAACATGAAAGAGTGTCAGTATTTTGCAAAAGTAAGGGAATTTGCAAAAGCGACAACCCAAGCGGAAAATAATGGTGTATGGGCGTACTAACGCACAGTCTAGAATCCCTAAGCCTCTACACTAGGGTCCACCAGGCTTCCACTGCAAGGTTCGTCCCGAACCTAGAATGAAGCGAGGGACGGAGGGATCCTGAGACTGCTCCACAAGGACGAATCGTGATCGCTCTGATCCATTTGTAGTACCCCCCCCCAACCTTTTGCCCGGGTCGGGCCGGAGGGGTACTACTGGCCCAAGACGTCCACCCAGGGCTCATAGGGGAAACAATCCACCCTATTCAAGCACTAGATGGCCGTCTTGAGTGGTTCGAATCATAACATTCACAACCCATCAGAATATAGCGGAAGCATTAACAGGAAACCACTACATATTATATATAACATTTCATATTAATACAGAGGTTCTAGGGCCGAAGCCTTATGCGTTTATAAAAGCCCGTGGGCTATACATGTACTACATAAGTCTCTCACACACTCTCTCTTCTAAACTGCTCGGCGGTACTCACGTATCTAAACACCGGAGACGGCGGGGGTGCATCTGCTCGAGTAGACCTAGCTGCTGGCGTAATCTCCTGCGGCAGCGGGTCACTACGGTGCTCCACCTCCTGTGAATGGTTATTCAAATAACCGTTAGTCACAGAGCTAAGTGGAAACAAATCTCCTCCCCGGATCCACATCCTGGGGACGAGCACGCACCCACCCAACAAAAGTAAATAGCCGAAGCAAGAGAGGGTTAGCATAACATTTCATATATGAACAGCTAGGAGCAATTATAAAAGAGTGCAGTATAACCGGGAAAAGCAGCAATAACATAAAACGGTTATAACAAGGCTCTACTAGCTCATCAGCACAACAGATTTTCATATCTTGAATTCTATCGCAGGCATTCACAGCCGCGCACATACCGCAGGCATTCATAGCCGCGCACACGCCGCAGGCATTCATAGCCGCGCACACACCGCAGGCATTCATAGCCGCGCACACAAATCGCAGGCATTCATAGCCGCGCACACAAACCCTATGTCGACATAGTTTGGACCGCTTCTGTTCCAGCAGGGTAGCGAGCCCCGCGGGCCTCACCGATGTGGCCGTCGGTGACAGTGGCCAGTCCTGCCACTTCTGGGGGTGATCGTATCGCACAACCCCAGGCCCTCACGTACAACCATGTGTACTCTTGGATGTGAGCAACATCCGGCAAATCATTTTGGCCGACCAGCGGAGGAAAACCCGACGGGGAATATAACGGCCGGTCACCCGTGGTACTCATCTCCCTGTCGCCTTGAGTCGTCAACCTTGCCGCACCGGTACGAACGGTCTGCGGAAGGGACTGACCCGCCACCATTTCACCGCAAGCAATTTACAATCAATCAAACAATTGCAAACAATATAACATCGGGTCTACGACGGCCTGCCTTACTAGGCTTACACTTCGGGCATCGGCACTTTGCTCTACTTTCGACAAGGAGCGTGGGAGCGCTTTATTTGGGGCTAGACCTGGAGGACTACCTCAACTTCGGTTATCCCCAACTAAGGCTCAACCTAAACAACAACTGCTCGTCAGAGCAGGACCCGGGAATATAAAAGTAAATTGCGATAAGATCAAGTGCGGTGGTTATGCTGCTTATTTAGAGTGCTGGAAAGAAATGTGACCAGTACAAGACTGGATAAGCTTGACCAGTACGCAACTGGAGTAGTACTAAATAGAAAGTACTGAAATAAGCCTGACCAGTACGCAACTGGAGTAGTACTGAAATGAAAGTACTGAAATAAGCTTGACCAGTACGAGACTGGAGTAGTACTGAAATGAAAGTACTGAAATAAGTTTGACCAGTACGAGACTGGAGTAGTACTGAAATGAAAGTACTGAAATAAGCTTGACCAGTACGAGACTGGAGTAGTACTGAAATGAAAGTACTGAACTGAAAAGAATAAAGGAACTGGACCAGTGCAAAACTGGAATAATCATAAAGAAAATGGTTAGTAGTCCAATCACTCCATACAGGAGGCTTCAGTTCCATCTCCGTTCTCAGGAGAGATTCAGTTCCATCTACATCTAGGAGAGATTTAGTTCCATCTCCATCCCGGAGAGATTCAGTTTCATCTCCATCCAGGAGGCACATTCAGTTCCATCTCCATCCAGGAGAGATTCAGTTCCATCTCCATCCCGGAGAGATTCAGTTCCATCTCCATCCCGGAGAGATTCAGTTCCATCTCAGTTTTTAAAGGCTTCCTTGGGTTACACCCTTTATTAAGATCAGATTATGGGTTGGTTGCGTTTTATTAACCACGACTTAATCGAATCGGGGCTTATCAGGAGTTATTATTCATCAAGAATACTTCATAACTTACCACTCGTACTCTCATCTTCCGAGCGTGCCCAAATCACCCGAGAGTCGAGCCGCTCGATGGTTTCATGAAATATCGAAACACCCGGAGCTTGGTCACTTGCCTCAGCTGCTCTCATTGATAGGAAACTTATTCAAATTAGAGAAGATAGTCGCGCGCTCCAATTTTCATTTTCGAAGAAAACGAGCGTAATAATATCGAGCGCGGTCCTAGGCTTCCATATTTTTGGAAAAATATCAAAACTTATCCCCATGAGCTCAAATTTTGATACAACCCTTAAATGGGTATAAAATGAGCATAGAAAAATTTTCATAATTTTTCGAAGAGTTTTGGCCCTTTAATTTGGTCAAATAAAGTTTAATTAGGCTTTTAAAAAATACCAAATCAACACCAAAAATTCTCAAAATTTTTGTGGAGGAAACCCTCATCAAGGGGAACATTTTTCATGTTCAAACCTTTCTCCCTAAGAGCCTATTTTAGCCTCTTAAAAATATCAACCCATTATTAATTATAATATTATAAATATTATAATTAATATATTTATATAATATATAATATATATATATATATAAAGAATTTCCTGTTCATCTCCCCCACCCCGCTGCTGCAACATTTCCGCACCCTTACGGGGCTCCTCCGCCGCCGGCCGGCCACCGGCCGGCCGTGGCTCCACCACCGGCCAACCCGCCGGTGGTGGGCGCTCCCTCCGGCGGTGGTCCGGCGGCCTGCCGCCGCCGGCCGCCGCCGGAGCATTTTTTTTAAAAATGGACGGAAGGGGAAGGGGGTGACGGCGGCGGCGCTCCGGCCGCCGGGAGCGCCATGCAAGACGTCCAAAATGGAGAAGGAGGAGGGAGAAAGCTTCCACCTGAGTTTGGTGGGCTCGGGAGGGGCCGGCTTGGTCGGACATGGCTCAAGGTGGTGGTGGAGGGGGAGGAGGAACTCCGGCTTGGCTTTTTCCGGCCACCTGAGCTCCGGCAGAGGGGGGAGAAGGGGGAGGGGAATGCTCTGAGAGCTGTGAGGGAAAGAGAGGGGGTTGGGGTCCTTTTATAGGATTGGGGAGGGAGAGTTCCCTCCCTTTGGGTGGTGTGGGACTAATCCCTCCTTAGGGAGGGATTAATCCCCACCCTCCAGCTGTCTAATGACAGCTGGATGTCTCCCATTTTCCCCCATGTGGGGAAAATGGATGAGGCCCCTTTGTGGGCTTGGGCCTTTAGGTGGGAAAGAGAGAGATAGGGAGAGAAAAGAAATGGGTGGGCCTCCACTTGAACTTTTGGAAGCTTGCTGGTTGGGGGCCCATGGAAAGTGAGGGGGAGTATGGGCCATCCTCCTTTGGAGAGAAGGTGGGCCCCTCATTTGGAGAAAAATCCAAAAAGTGGATTTTTAGGAGGGTTTGACCAAGTCAACCCTAGGGTGGGTCCCCCTTGCTGGTCAAAGTCAAAGTGGGTCCAAGTCGTCGGGGTCAGGTCAAAGTTCGGGTGTCGTGTCATAATTGGTGTGCGCACGCTTTTCGGTGCACAACTATGCTTGATTTGACCACGGGTTGACCAATCATCATCGAAATTGACCGGGACGACTTCCGTTGACTTCGTATTGACCACACGAGTCTAACGCCACTGACTGGGGTTGAATCGGAGTCCGTTTGACGAAAGTCCGAAATTTGCGCGTCGCAGCGCGCTAAAATGGTCGAAATGTGTAAAATTGTCGTTAGACCTCGGATCGTGACGCGACGAGATCCGATGCGCTCATATTGACTATATGAGGTCATAGGAACTGATAGAACTCGATTCGGAGTTCTCTAGCTCGATATACAAAATCTCGCTCTCGTTGCGTTTTACGAGGAATGGTCACATCCACTATATGACCTCGGAGTCCAACTGAACGAGTTCCGATGCACTCGTATTGCCTATACGAGGCCACAGGAACTGACAGAACTCAATTCAGAGTTCTCTAGCTCGATTTCCCGCCTAGGGTTATTTCCCACCGGGTCATGGGTAGGGTTCGGGCCACTTTTATTGGGCCCACAAAGGCTCTGGTGGCCCAATAAAAGGCGGGATGTTACATAGGGTACCTTGGGTGAAGCCCGGGTGTTGCATTCATGTCATGTTGCATAGTAGGCCCTTTCTTTATATGCTCAACCAGTAGAGAACATGTTTGTTGATTGAGACATCCAAGCCTGTTTTAATGTTTTTCTATTTATAGAAATTTATTTTGCATATGAAGTGCTGACTTGCAGGTTGGAGGGTTCCCCGGGGTCCGTTAGGGGCGGCCGGGAGGAGATGTGTTGTTACACAGTTTGAGGTCAGCCTTTGCTGACCCACGTTACTAATAATTTTTACAGGGCAAGGATCGCACGCAGGAGCTAGCACGCCGGCCAAAAAGGCCTAAGCCCATGAAGTGTTTTCTCTTTTGTAGCACTACTTTTTGATGATGTATGTTTGAGACTATTTTGTCCGGCTTGCATGCCGAGGTAGACTAGGAGTGCTGAGCACATTCATGTTTGATTGTACTGTTTACCTTTTGGACATTTGATGTAAGGCCTTAGGGCCATTTGTTTACCCATTTGGGTTAGTGGATAACTTCTAGTTGTGCTTGGTTTTCCGCTGTGTTGTGCAAGTGTTTTGAGTTTGGGTAGCTATATCAACTTTTAATACTAAAGCTGTGGCGTTCGTATGTTGTGGGGCCCCGGCCGGACCCATATTATACGCCCATTACAGGGGAGGTGTTACAAATAAGGCCAAAGAAATATGGCGCAATAAATGTGAGTTAATAAATATGACCATAATTTTGTTCTTGTTGTCCATTTTTAGCACGGAAAAGCTCATTTAAAAGTGCTCGAAATGATTTATCTATTGGTGAACATGATTACCTGTTTGGGCGTGTTTGACACTCAATAAAAATGGCTCAATAAATGTGGCGTAATTAATATGACAAAATAAATATGGCATAATTAATATAGCCCAATAAATATAGCTCAAAATGATTTATCCATTGACAATCATGTTTACCAGTTCGGGCTCATTCAACACTCCATAAATATGTTATAATAAATATTACAAAATAAATATGATGCAATAAATATATCTCAGCACGTATATGCACCAGCGCCTGCGGGCGGGCGATGCCAAAAATCCTGCAGGAAGAACAACCAGAGAAGAGATAAGAGAGGTGATCACTGAATAATACAGACCAGTCGGCCGACGAGTCACGTATATGCACCGCCTCGTCAGGACCGTCACCCCTAGTACCCGATGTCTTGGCATACCCTGTCCCAGTATGATTCAAGATTCCAAATGTTGAGTCCCACGACGAGACTGAAGACCCCCTCGAGCACATAAACCACTTCTCAGCCGTACTAAAAATCTATAATGCCCTAACTAGCCCCTCTGCCAAGTATTCTCGGACACTATGAAAGTCCATTCTAGGACATGGTTTCATTCTTGTTCCCTTTGGGAAGGAACAATATGAAGTTTCACGGAACTGACTAAGAAATTACTTGATCAATTCATCAATAGTCGTAGGATAGTGAAGGATCCCCCTCACCTCTGTTAGAGTGAGGGGGAGACCCTTAAAAAATTCCTTTGCTAATTTATGACCGAGGCAAGGCAAATTCCTAAGTTTGAACCCAAGCTTATGCGGGGAGTCTTCATTGGAGTACTCCACCCAGGAGGATTCTACTCTACCATAATGAGGGAGATGGTCCCTAAATATCCTAATCTCATACACAAAGTAGAAGTGTAGACCGCGACTGATGAAGTCATTGATGCCCACCAACGATAGCTTGAAGGCAGAAGTGAAGAGGAAGAGAGAAGAATCATCCCTCACGCCGCTAAGAAGAGCATTAGAACTACGCACGATCGCAGACCCACTACGAGGACCCCTAGACCTTACCAGGAGTACACTCCACTCAATACCTCCCACATCAATGTGATCTATGTGATCCGAGATGATCCAGCGCTGTATAGGCCACGAGAGATCCCGACTGACAGAAGAGATCGAACGAAATACTGTGACTTCTACAGGGGAACAAGACACTCCACAGAGGGGTGTGTCAAACTAAAGGATGAGATCGAGCGCCTCATCTGATCAGACATCATTGGGAGGTTCCTACATAACTAGACTCGGTACCAGCAGACACGACCACAAAGAGAGCAGCCACCGACACAACAAGATGTGTATGGGGGAAAACATGTAGTCGAAGTAGTGGAAACCATCTCAAGCTCCCAATTCACCGCCAATTCCATCACTTAGCACCCGGGGGAGAGTCCAAAGGCACAGCTTGAGGAAACAATAAGCTTTAGAGATGAAGACCTAAAGAGACTGCTCGTGTCGCACTAGGACCTGCTCGTCATCAAAGATCCCAGATTCTGGGGCAAGCAAATACTGGTAGACAATGGTAGCTTGGTTAACTTCGTGTTCATGCTTGCTCTCCACATTATAAAGATCTAAAAGGAGAAACTCTAGCCCGCATCTAGAACTATCTATGACTTCAACAACGGATCTCTCCTAATCAAAGACACTATCACTCTCTTAGTCACCATGGGGGAATTCCCGAAGCAGACCATTCATATATCTAATTCATGATTATTGATTCAGAATCGCCGTACAACGCGATCCTTGGTCGCCCGCGTCAAGCAGGTCACTGAGTTTTCCTATCCATCCAACATCTCGCGATATAGATTGTTACTCCTACGAGGGTGGGAGTTGTGTGTGGGAACCAAGAAGTCGATCACACATACTAACTGCAATAGATGCAGCCTGGACGTGAAGTAACCCTATGTGATGCAACAACTGGGACCTGAAGAGCAATTGAAGAAAAGCAAGGAATTAGGCAAGAGAGCTCTACTATATTCTGGATTATTGATATCTACTTTTATTTACTTTACTTTCTATTTATGCCAAAAAACAAACGCTACTATAAAGTGGCAATCCTATGCTCATGCACGTACTCTAAATTTCCTTTTAATGTATTTTGAATTGTCTGCTTCAAACTATGTCATCGTAGGAATGCTTTAAGTCGTGTCCACCTTAGCTTGCATCGAACAAAACATGGTAGTCCTCATTACCCCAGTTTGAAGGTTCGCCCTTCGGCCCCATAATAGGGCATGATATTGGGGACACACCAATGTGACCTCTTACTTCCCCAGATCGAAGGTTTGTCCTTCTTCCCTATGGTAGGTCACGACGTCATCAGGGTCTACCCCCCTCGCATTTGTTAAATGACTTGTAGGGTCTGACCCTCGCTATCTCTCCCGGGCCTTGCCCTTGTGACCTCTTACTACCCCGGATTGAAGGTTTCCCTTATCCCTTGCGGTAGGTCATGGTGTCTCTAGGGTCACCCCCTCCCATTCGCCAAACATCTTGTAGGGTCTGTCCCTCACCTTCTCTCTGGGGTCTTGCCCCTGCGACCTCTCACTGTCCTGGATCGAAGGTTTGCCCTTCTCTCTCACGGTAGGTCACGACATCGTCATGGCCTTCCCCCTCAAAGTTTCCTAGGTTCGAGCGCCACAATCAACGACACCCCCCAGCTTATCGTTCTAATCTCACTGCCCGGCTAGAAGCGTCCTCCATTCACCCTGGTCGTAGGTTATGACGTCATTTAGGTATCATTCTTCTATAGACAATCAATAAGCGACACCCCCGAGTGCGACGTCATGACCTCTCACCCTCCGGCTTGAATTGTCCGTCCTATGCCTTGGTAATTGTTAGAAATGAACAAACCACAAGTCGGAAGTTGAACTAAAACAAACCAGAAATGGTTTTAAAAGAAATTTTATTATCTGAAAAAGGTATCTATTACAAAGGTATGACCTCCTTTATATAGAATGGAGGAGAGGAGAGAGAATACAAATAAGAGATGTGGGACTAAAAATTTACAAGCGGACTATACAGACACAAACCGCACAAGCCGCGCGGTTAGACAGACGGGCTAACCGCTCGGCTACTGCCAGAGAGAGAGAGTCTGTCATGGGAGACCGTTAGACCGCCCGGTCTCCAATTCGCCAGAGTCAAACCGCCAGACCGCTTGGACCTCAGACAGCAACACACAGCAACCAAACCGCTGAAGATTAACTGCGAAACCGCGCGGTCATCAACCCGCCAAGCCAGACCGCCAGGCTGCCCGGTCACCAACTTCAACACTCCCCCTCAAGCTGGAGCATATATATCGATCATGCCCAGCTTGTCACAAATATGAAGAAACGAGGCAGAAACTGGCTTGGTGAAGATGTCAGCCAGCTCTTTGTCAGAAGTGATGAAGGGTGTGCAAATTTGTCCCTTCAGAATCTCTTCACGAATGAAATGACAGTCGACTTCAATGTGCTTGGTTCTTTCATGGAAGACCGGATTTTTGGAGATGTATATGGCAGCCTTGTTATCACAGAACATAGGTAGAGGATGGTTGTACACCTCTCCTAAATCCAGCAAGAGAGCTCGTAGCCACTTTAACTCACAAGTGGTCGATGCCATACTGCGATATTCTGCTTCAGCACTGGACCTGGAAACAACCGACTGCTTATTGCTCTTCCAGCTCACCAGATTGCCCCCAACAAAGGTGCAGAAACCCTAGGTTGACTTACGATCCCCTTTGTCATCAGCGTAACTCGCATCTGAGTATGCTTCAACCCTCAGATGACCATTCTTCTGAAAGAGTAGTCCTTTCCCAGGCGCTGCTTTGATATATTCCAAGATCCGCAAGGCAGATTGAAGATGACACTCCCGAGGAGCTTGCATAAACTGGCTCACCTTGCCAACAGCATATGAGATGTCGGGTCTGGTTACCGTGAGATAAATGAGTTTTCCCACCAGACGCCGGTACCTCGAAATATCGGATAGAAGAGGCGAGTCATCTGTCCAAGTTTTGTCTTCTCCAGTAGTCATAGGACAACAGGCAGGTTTAGCACTTGTCAATCCTGCCTCCTTTAAAAGATCAAGAGCATACTTCCTTTGGGAAAGAACCATGGAGTTGGGCTTCCTTGAGATTTCAATCCCCAGAAAGTACTTTGGAGATCCCATATCTTTTGTGACCAGGTGTTGACGGAGGTGTTTCTTTGTCAATGTTACCCCCTCCTGGTCATCGCCAGTAAGAAGAATGTCATCGGCATAAACCGCAAGAACAACCATACCAGAGGCGGTTTTCCGAACAAATAAGGAGTGATCGGCCGAGCTTCGTGTAAAACTAATGGCCGCAACAATGCCGCTAAACTTGTCAAACCAGGCACGCAGACTTTGCTTGAGGCCATAAATAGCCTTCTTTAGTCGGCATACACATGTATCTTTGCTTAAGAGGAGGATGTTGGGAAGGGAGGTGGGGGAGAAGTTGACGAAGAAGGTGAGGGGGGCATGACCAAGGCGAAGATGCCATTGGAGAAGATCTGTAGAGGAGGAGGAGAAGGCAGATAGAGCAGAGACGTTGTCGAGGAAGTAGAGGCCGCCACTCTCAGTCCCAGTAGCAATCGTCCGTCGGGAGGCCGGATCCTAAAAAGAACAAGAGGTAGTAGTGAAGGTGACGGAGCACTGTAGTTGTTTGCATAAAGAGGTAACCGATAATAAATTGCAAGGAAACTGGGACTTTGCAGAGGGTATCTGCAAAGGCAGAGAGACGGAGTGACTTGAACCATGCCCGTCCCATTGACCGGGGAGGGAGAACCATCCGCAACGATGACAGGGGGCAACCGATCATGTGTGTCAAGATGAGAGAAACAGTGAGGATTGCCTGTCATATGATTGGTAGCACCAGAATCGATCAACCAGCGTCCGCGAGTAACAGTGTGGGCACTACCAGAAGAGATGACCACCGAGGCGGACGACGCGGAGGAAGTGGAGTCCATTGAAGAGACACAGCGAGAGCAAGCCGCGACGGCTAAAACATGTCATAAGCCAGGCGGACAGAAGCAGGCCGCGCGGCTAGGAAAGCACGAACGGGTAGAAAGCAGTCAAAGGAAGGTGGGGAAGAGGTCGCGCGGACTGAAAAGGCTGAGCGAACAGAAGAGAAGAGGAAGCAAGAAGTAGCGACAACAACAAGTCGCAAGCCGAGCGAACAGAAACAGGCCGCAATGACTAGGAAGTCGGAGAGGCAAGAAGGAACCAGGGGAGCGGCGACAACAAAACAGGTCGTGGAGACGAATAGCAGCAGGAGAAGAGAACCACGGAGAAGAAAGCCGCGCGAACAGGGCAGCGGACAACAACAAGCCGCGCAGACAGGGCAGCGGACAGAAGAGAAGGCAAGCTGCGAAGACAGGTCGCGGAAAGCAGAAAACAAGCCGCGAGAATCAGAGAGCGCACACAATCAGGAGGAAAAGATCGTGGCCTCTGATACCATGTTAGAAATGAACAAACCACAAGTCGGAAGTTGAACTAAAACAAACCAGAAATGGTTTTAACAGAAATTTTATTATCTGAAAAAGGTATCTATTACAAAGGTATGACCTCCTTTATATAGAATGGAGGAGAGGAGAGAGAATACAAATAAGAGATGTGAGACTAAAAATTTACAAGCGGACTATACAGATACAAACCACAAAAGCCGTGCGGTTAGACAGACGGGCTAACCGCTCGGCTACTGCCAGAGAGAGAAAGTCTGTCATGGGAGACCGCTAGACCGCCCGGTCTCCAATTCGCCAGAGTCAAACCGCCAGACCGCTTGGACCTCAGACAACAACACACAACAACCAAACCACTGAAGATTAACTGCGAAACCGCGCGGTCATCAACCCGCCAAGCCAGACCGCCAGGCCGCCCGGTCACCAACTTCAACAGTAATAGGCTACGACATTATCTGTGTCTCGTCCCCCAGCCACAAACATCCAGAAAACAGATTGTAGTTGCGCGCATAGTAAAGTGCCAACATCACACGAGCTCAATCATCATAAAAACAAGGCTCTATGCCAAAGCAATCTACGAGCAAAGATGCATTACATAAAGGACATCCAAGACGTCGTAAATAATATGCAAGTCGTTACACAGTGTGGATATACAAGATACAAATGCAGATACAAGTATGCTGCAAAATAACAAAAGTATAAATGCAACTATAGAGAATGAATGTGCAAAGATGCAAAGGCAAAGCTACTACTCGCCCACCATATCTACATCAGTTCTCGAACTCTCATACTCTTAAAGGTCTTCAAAACCAAGATCTTCTACGTCTTGCCCTCACATCTGAACTAACATCTGGAGAGACTTCGCCACTCCTCTCCTGAGGGACACTTCCAGCACGTCCTCCATCTGGCCTCCTTCATCCATACCTCCTCATAGACCTACTCTGAAAGTAGACATTGATCCCATATATAGTCAATGGAGTCCTTATAATCAATAACTCTGGCATCCTTTAGCTCCTCTATCTGCTCCTAAGAAGAAAGGCACTCCAGCTCAGCCTTTAAGGCCCCAACTTGGTCTCCAGGCGAGCCACATCTCCCTATGCATTCTCCAACAACCGCACGGTCTTCTCCACTAGGGCCTTCTTCGTCCATTGCTCTGCCCTCAACTGTTCCAACTCTATTTGCAGCTCGGACACAATTTTCCTGAAGCGTGACATGTCACACTCATGTCGCCCACTCGATTCAGACAGACAGTTCTTCACTTCTCGAAGCTCCTCCCGAAGCACCGGAAATCCATCTTTCAAGCATATGTAGTGGTTGTTCCATATGAGGGTGGTGTTCGTCTAAGCTTCAATCTGCAATGAAAAAAGTAGTCAGATACAACACAAGACATAAAACAAAAAATGTAAAACATTTGCTCACTGCGTTATTCATCTCTTCCAAAGAAGAAGGCACACACTTTATCTTTGTTGTCATTGGCACATGAGCCTCTATAGGAGGGTCCTGGGGGCAGAGGAGCCCAAAACCTCAAGATAAGGATCAATAATAATGACATCAACTCTAGAGCTGCAATGAGTTGCCTCGTCAGGATGCTCTATATATTGAGTCGAAGGTCGAAGCTCAGGATCCGAGTAGCCATAAACTTTAAACAACAGTTTTCTCTTCCGATCGCAGATTAGCCGAATGACAGCAGCATGCACAGGATCAATAGAATGCTCGCATAGTAACATACGCTTCTCCTCCACGAATAAGGAAATGTTGAAGAGGGGGTTCGCCAACTCATGAGACTTCGTGAACCCAAGCATTAGTGTGAACTCCCGCTTACGTCCCCACACACGGTGACATCGATCGAAGAGCGAGTAACAAAGAAACGACAAATCACAGGAATTCCTGATATATCCAGACAGAGTGTTCTCATGATTCCAGTTAGTCTGACTCTCAAATTTGAGCCAATATTTGTTGTTATAAACTTCGATACGCCCCCACCATCAGTGCACATCTCACACAATTCTCTAACAAAGCTTACTGATTTAGTGGTCACTCTGCGAAAGTCTTGGTGAGAATAAGGTGGCGAATCAAAAGAATAGCTCTAGATTGCCTACAAACAAGACCCGCGTGTTGTAGCGAGGAGGTCCCATCACACACCAGGAAGTCTATAGGAATTTCTCCTCCTAAACCCATTATTGAGCTCGGCACAAGTGAGGCTAACTCTGAACTAGCCCCTCATTGGGGGGTGAAGGTGACCTTTACTTGTGCCATGTGGTTCTATTTATAGGAAAATCCAAGGGGAGGGGGGTTATGGTCTGCGAACATCCGCCCCGACGCGCTTGCTGTAAGTCGGTGATGTCTCCTCAACTCGCCCCCTACTAGGGTGAGGTCTCCTCAACTCGCCCCATGCTGGGGCGAGGCCTTCTCAACTCGCCCCTATTGGGGCAAGGCCTTCTCAACTCGCCCCCGGCTGGGACAAGGCCTCCTCGACTCGCCCCCTTGCTGGGGCGAAGTCTTCTCAACTCGCCCCTGGCTGGGGAGAGGCCTCCTCGACTCGCCCCTTGCTGGGGAGAGGACTTCTGTGTCGTCCTTGAGATTCTCTGATCTCGACAAATTACAAGTTATACATCAGTGACGTCTCAAACAATGTCACCAATCCTGTCGGAGGGTTCTACAACTGCTTCTCAATGCATCAGACCTTTATTTCCAGTCAAGCAGGTATTCCGTACCACCTCCACCAAATGATAATCGGCTCAGTGGTTATCGAAGAGCACAACCGCATTGGTTGACCTTGCGCGCAATGCTCGGTGTCTGAAACAAAAAATATACATCAAATTTTGCAATGATAAAATGATAAAAAATGCGTCAAAACTCGCACTTACAAGCAATCCCGAAAGCATAAAACACCGACAAGGCACGCCCAAAGCAAGAGTGTAGCACGTACAAACCCACACACTAAACAACCCAACAAGCGCGCGGATGCGATAACACACATGCGACATGCCCCGCACACACAGAAGCTATGCACGGGTGCGCCTGTCGCGCACGCTCTTTTTACGGATGCACCCCACCCGCACGCATACGCCTGGCGTTCGTTTATATTTTTTAATTTTTAATTTTTTAAAAATATATAAAATAAAATACTCTGTAATAATTAAAAAAATACTACATAATTAAAAAATATATAATTTAAAGAATATTTTTATTAATAATTTTTAAGAATAATTATATACTTTTTAAGAATAATTTTTTTTAAAAATTTTAAAGAATATATATTTTTGTAGTTTTTTAAAGAATAATTTCTTAAAATTTTTTAAGAATAATTTATAAAATTATATAATTAAAAATAATATACGGCGGCGCAGGCGCAGCCCACCAGGGGCAGTGGCGGATCTAGAAATTTTTATAAGGGGGTTAGACATCAACTTTGTTCGACAATTTTTTTTGAACGTCTCCATCTAACCGGAGTTGTTTCTCACTCATCCGGCCACCGTTTTTGATGTATAAGAAGTCAAAATTCATTTACTAGACGTGAGGAATTCAAATTCACTAATCATTTTTCAAAATTCTTGGTGGTCCCAGGCCCCAACCCGCCCTTCCTCAGATCCGCCCCTATCCAGGGGGGCACCCGCCACTTGTGACCACCCTGAGCACGTATGCAAAATTAAATAACAGCTATAGTGCTCCAGGGGGCCGCGAGTGGCAGGTGCGGCGACAAGATGGTGGATTACGTGGAAACGGACGAATCCCATTTTTATACGGCCGAAGACCGCTCGGAGTATCGAGCACGGGCGAAACCCGCGGAGGCGGGCAAACCCGCCTGGATGCGGCCGAAGGACGCCCGAGATCATCGAGCACGGGATTAGCCCGTGCGAAGATGTTCGTATATTATATTAATAATCTATATTTTATATTAGATAATATAAAATTTATATTATTTTAATATAAAATAATAATAGATAATATTAGATAATATAAATATATATCTAATTTTACTCTTCATCTCCTAATGTTACTGTTCATCTCCGTCTCCACCCTTGAAAAGCTCCAAATGCCACTTACCGATCTAAGCTCCTCCCAACTCTAAGATCCGACGACGTCAAATCTCCATTCTCTGGCGCACATCCTCATGACAAGCTCTCCCTCCGGCGTCGCCTCTCTCTCTCTACAACCTCCATGACCGAACTCCTCTCCTCCTCCTCCGGATCGAAGCTATGGCCTCCCGATCAAGCTCAAACACCGGCAAGCCTGTTGGGTCCATTGATCCCAATTCATAGATTTGTAAGAAGTCAAATAGGTCAATGATATACACATAGTTGTATTTGATGTAGTTTAAGTTCATGCATATAAGTTGTTCTTTGTCAGAATGATTGGACATATAGTTCAAGAGACAATGACAGGTGGACTCAAAGTGATAGGCTGGAAATTCAGAAAAATGCCTAAGTCCAGAAGCGTTGAGTGCGGTAAGCTCACTCAACGCCATATAACTAATAGCACTGAGAGAAGGCTGGCAGTCAACGCCATACAACTAATAGCACTGAGAGAAGGCTGACAGTCAACGACATACAACTAATAGTGCTGAGAGAAGGCTGAGAGTCAAAGCTTACCGTATTGAAAAGGCAGAAAGGTGGCCAAGTCCAACTCACTAAATTCCATATGGACAAATTCGTTGAGTCAAGGACATTCTTTCAACACCAAAGTATAGAGGCGTTGAGTGAAGCTCATTCACTCAACGCCAAATCAAAAGGCTTTGAGTCTAGTCTTCCTGTGAAGAAACAAGAATTCAACTAAGTCCAAAATCGTTAATTAAAGCCAGTTCACTCAACACACTCAACGCCAAACTTCAGCAAGAAGGAAAGATTGCAGAAAATTAGACTAAGTATAAAAGCATTGGGTGAAGCTTATACACTCAACACTCTCAACTCTTTTAAGCGGAAAGGGCAGAAGAATATGGCTAAGGCAAAAAGTGTTGAGTGAGACATATACTATCAATGCCTAACAGAGCTGAAAAAATTCTAAGACCAGAATCGTTGAGTATTGCTTATCCACTTTTGTCGAGCTGAGTTCAGAGTTCGTTAAACTCACCTTTCACTTTTTCGTCGAGCTGAACTCTGGGTTCGTCGAACTGAGTTCAGAATTCGTCAAACTCAGCTTTTACTTTTTCTTCGAACTGAGCTCTAGGTTAATCGAACTGAGTTTAGAATTCATCGAACTCAGCTTCACTCTTTTGTCAAGCTGAGCTTGGGTTTGTCGAACTGAGTTTTGAATTCGTCGAACTAAGAATTTGTGGAATGATGTTTGATTTTGCTAAGTCCAGAATGATGCTGATGTCAGCAAATTCAACAAGTCAATGAATTTCAGATTTGTTATTTAAATGCTGCAATTTGACATTAACATCACCGTCAGTCTATAGTGAATTTTAATTTGATTAAGCTGAGGTTTTAACCACCATTAAAACTGGGATACGTGTCAATCATGCCACAAATCGACGAGATTATAAATATCAGCTGAGATCAAGATTAAAAATTAATTAATTCTTTCTGAAAACGAGAAGTGGGAGTTCGTCGTCTTCATCCGCCATTGTTACAGAGCCAATAACTTCTAATTGATAAATCTGACGGGCTTTTGAGTTCGCTGGTACAATCAACATCTGCTACAGCAAGTATAGATGATATCTCCGAGGAAGACAAATCAGTCTAGGCAAGCCCTAACTGAAATTACTTAACGATTCAATCTGAACCAATTCTGAAGATCATTTTCTGAATCGAAGAAGAAAAAGATATCAGTGCCAGACTCTGACTGGGCAGAAGAATAAGGCAGAGGAATCGCAATCTGCCTTACAGGTAAGCTGTTTAAAGATCGTCTTCCCCTCTTTCATCAGCAAATATAGAATCAAGATTTTGAGGAATTTCCAGCACAAGCCGCATACCATTGAAGATCAATTTTCATGTTGCTGGGAAGCAGTTAGGGCTGAAATTTTCTTAGCCCTGGAAGAAATCGACTTAAGGAGCAATTTCTCTTGAGTCGAATTAACATTCCTCTTTAAAAATCTATGGATCTATGACAGATCTGTGTTGAGGCCTAGATTGATTAGGGTGTGTGAGAGATCTGTGTGATCTTATTGTAAAGCCTAAATTATAAAGGATATGTGATTGGATCCTTGTGTGGATCTGTGTGGGGTTGTTTCTCCCAGCCCATGTTAAGGGCAGTTGTGCCTGTGTTTGTCAGCCAGGAGATTGCTGTGTGGAGGGATGTGAGACTGCATTGTAAGTCTCAGTGAAGACTGACTGATTCGATGAGATTGTGCTGTAATCTCTGAGGAGCCATAGTTTTTGGAGAAGAGCCTTGTCTAACATACTGTTAGAAAGACGGAGAGGGACAATGGATGTACCCATACACTAGGGAACCACTATAAAATCTGGTGTGCTGTGTCTTGTGTTTTGCTGTGCTTAGTATTGTGTTCTTGAAAGCTGAATTATGTATACATAGTAGGACATAAGTCATCGAAGATTTTAAAGAACTATAAAAGACTGCAATAACCTATTCACCCCCCCTCTAGGTGATTAGCTACCCTTATAATCAAAGACTTTCAAGTGGTATCTGAGGGAGGTTACTCAAGAAAAGACTTAACAGTCTGAGTAGATCTCCAGGGTAACTGTCAAAAGGTTAAGAGGGGTTCAGGAGAGAATCACAAAGAGCTTGGATCCATGAAACGTCCTCTCTATAGGAAGGAGACTTTTGACATATGGAAGGAAATGGTCAGATTGTTCATGGAAGCATCTGATCCTAGGATCTATATCACAGTTCAAGAAGGACCTTCATCCTAATCAAGACATCTGTCCTTGATGCAAATCTTAAGACTCCAAAGAAATACATTGAAATGACTAAGGATGAAGTCATCTTAGCAACAATGGATAAGAGGGCAAAGAACATTATAGTTAGTGCCATAGATGACTCCACCTTTCAAAACCTGGCGCACTGCAAGACCTCAAAGAAAATGTGAGACACCTTGATAGTTTACATGGAAGGTACTGAGGAAGTGAGTGATGATAGAAAGTCAATGCTAAATCAAGAGTATGAAGCTTTTAGACAGATCAGGGAGGAGACCATAACTAGCTGCTATAAAAGGTTCTTTAGGACAGTTAATGAGCTAAAGACCTATGGCAGGGCCTTTAGTAATTATGAGCTAAATGATAAGTTTTTAGATCTCTTACTAGAGACCGGGACACTAAGATATGTGCCATTAGAGAAGTGGCAAGGCTGGCTGATACTCCACCATCCACACTGTTTGGTAAGTTGCTTTCATATGAGATGTAGCTGACAGCAGGGAAGGAGGAAGAGAAGACTAGCAGAGGCCATGCCAAAGAAACTGCTATGGCCTTCAAGGCAGATAGCTCCAAGAGGAGCAACAAGAAGAATCCTTCTCCCCTAACAAGGCTGGCTGAGTCAGATGATTCAAATCAAGAGGAATCAGGCTGTAATATATCTAATGCGGAGTTTGCTACTTTCTCAAGGCAGTTTATGAAGATGATGAAGAAGGGGTGGAGGAGCAAACCTACCTCTTCCTTTCAGCACAAAGATGACTACTATAGAAATAAGAAGAAACCCTCCAAAGAGGGTAGGTATGATCCAAAAACTGGTAAACATTTTTCTAAAAAGATTATTTCTATTGCTGCAAGCCAGGTCATGTTATGGTTGATTGTCCTGAGAAGAAAGAGGCTGGTGAAAAAAACCATGACCACAAGAGAAGCAAGAAGGAGAAAAACTTCATTGCTAAGAGAGAGAAATGCTGGACTGAGTCTTCCTCATCAAAATCAGAAGAGGATGATGAAGCCTACATTGGGCTGATGGCAAGATCACATAAGGAATACTGCCATGACCAACCTAGACCATCTAAGGTACACTATTCATCCAGCTCTTCATCTAAGTCTACGTATGTGACTGGTACAGATTCAAGTGCTTCTTAATCAAAAGATGAAGATGGCTCTGAATCTGAGGAAGACATAAATCAAATGATTGAAAGATATGGTGAACTTCTAGAAGCATTCAGAAGGAGTAAGCTGCTGACCAAACAACAGGCTCAGGAGATTACATCTCTAAAGCTTACTGCTTCCCAGCATTCTGAAACAACAACTTTTCTAGGGCAGAAAACTAGGGAAGTTGGCCAGCTGAAGAACATTACTGTTATTCAGATGGGCACCACAACCTTTAAGAATGATCAGATCAAGAATCTTGAAGGTAAACTCCAAAAGGAGAAGGAGCTAGTGGCTAAGTATTCAAAGACATGTACTGTGTTGCCTTTGATATATTCCTTCTCCTCCCAAAAGGATAATAAGGGGTTAGGCTTCAAAGGGAACACTAGAGCTGCCAATTCCAAAAGGAAGGGCAAAGCTCCAGTGAAGCCACTAGCCTCCAAGCCACCTATTCCTTTCAGGAGTGTGCTACTACCATCTAACAAGTATGACCAAGAGAGCATCTTTGGTCACTGGGAGAATAGTGGATCCACTAATGAGAATAAAGCTGTTCACCACTATGGTGGTAGGAATGGAAAGGGTGCTAGTGCCCACAAGGCAGACCATGAGGAGATCCAAATGGCCTACCTTGGACCATTTGTGTTTGGTGCACATGCCCCAACCATCAAGAATAAGTCTGCAACCCCTTTTCAAAATTGTCAGTCTATAATCAGACCAAAGGAAAGTCTGTCAACAAACCAGACTGGGGCAAATCTGAAGCCATCAGGAGCATACTCTCTGAAAAGAAGGCAGCTGCTGGTAGGGTTCAAGATACCTCAAGTATCTCTGCTGCCAGACAGATCCCAAATCAGGCTGTAGCTGGAATACATAAGAAAGAGGTTGTTACTGTACCCGCTAGACTGAGAACTGTTGACAATAATGCTTTTAAACTAGTCCTTAAAAGAAGGTATAACATCTATGAGTGCTGGTACTATGGCAAAGTGGGCCATTATTCCATCGATTACTGGCACAATAATAGTGCCTAGAGAGCTAATGCTGGCTTACCTGTCAGAAGAGCTGCAGGAAGGCATATTCATTTTGAGCCTAACATGCACCTCGGACCCAATAAGAATTGGGGTCCTAAGGGTAAATGATTTATTTCTTGCAGATGAGTCTATGTTGCCATACCCCTATATGGTACTTGGATAGTGGTTGTTCTAGGCACATGACTGGAACAAAGTGCATCCTTAAGGATTTCATTCCAATAAAGGACGGACCTTAGGTGATATTTGGTGGATCAGATAGAGGGATCACGTACCAAAAGTTATGGTAAGATTACTAATGGCTTAGTCACTTTCACAAAAATGACTTATGTGGAAGGGTTGCAACACAACCTTATAAGCATAAACCAATTATGTGATCTTGGCTATGTCATTTCTTTCCACAAGGATAAGTACCATATAAGAAGATCAAGTGACCAAAAGGTCACTTTGACTGGTACTAGGAGTGGGAATGTCTATTGTCTTAATTTTCTTTGTTTATCATCAAACTCTCCCATTTGTCTAGTTGCAAATGAGAAAGCCTCATATTCTGTCAAATGGCACAAGAGGCTGGCTCATTTGAATTATAAGAATATAGGAAAGCTCTATAGTAAAGTGTTAGTTAGGAATGATCCTAACATGAAATGCTCTAAGGAAGGTATTTTCTCTGCATGCCAAATGGGTAAGCAGACAAAAGCTTCCTTCAAAAGCATTGATACTGAAGATTCTATGAGGTGTTTATACCTCTTACATATTGACTTGTTTGGTCCAATGCCAGTTCATAGTCTAGGTAGGAAGGAGTACACCTTTGTTGTGGTTGATGACTTTTCCAGATTTATTTGTGTATTCATTTTGAAGAAAAACTCTGAAACCTCAGATGTCTTCAAAACATTTATCATGCAAATACAAAATGAGCTGAACAGTACTGTGGTCAAAATTAGAAGTGACCACGGGATTGAGTTTCAGTCTAAATGCATGATAAGAATCTGTGAACATCATAGGATTCAGCAAGAGTTTTTCTCTCCAAGAACACCCCAGTAAAATTGGATAGCTGTGAGGAAGAATAGAACTCTCATCGAGGCTGATAGAACTCTACTAAATGACACTTCTCTCCCAGAATATTTTTGGGCTGAGGCTGTAAATACAGCTTGTCATGTCCTTAATAGGGCTTCTATCACCAAGAGCCACAATAAGATTCCCTATGAGATTATGAAGGGTAGGAAACCAAAACTTGCATATCTCATAATTTTTTGGAGAAAGTGCTTTGTGCTCTGTTGTAGTATGGAGACCGGGCGGTTTCGCGGTTTCTCCTAGTGGCTTGGTAGCCAGGCTGTTGCTGTTTGGTGTCCGAGCGGTATGGCGATTTCTCCCAGCGGCTTGGTAGTCGGGGCTGTTGTTGTTTGGTGTCCGAGCGGTCTGGCGGTTTATCTAAGGCGACTTGGAGACCGGCGGTCTAGCGGTCTCCTTTGGCAGCTTGTTCTCACCTTCTGGTGGTTGTCGAGTGGTTAGCCTATTCGTCTAACCGCACGGCTTGTTCGATCTGTTTTTTTAAAGCCGCTTATACATGTAATTATTTAGTCCCACATTACTTTTTTGTAATCTCTCCCATCTCCTCTATTCTATAAAAGGGAGGTCATACCTTTATAATACTTTCCTTTTTGGATAATAAAAATGTATGTTATTCCAAATTCCTGTTTACTTCTTCTGTTCTCACATGGTATCAGATGGTACGATCTATTCCACCTGATTCTGCGTGCCTATTCTGACTGCGCGGTTTGCCCTTTCTTTTTGCGGCCCATTCGCGCGGATTCCCTGTCTTCTTTATCGCTGCCCTCTGTGTGTGCGGCCTCTCTGTTTTCCCTCTCTTCCTATCGCGACCTGTTTATCACGGTCTCACTTCTCCCTTTCTTTCCACGTTCTCTCTTTAGTCGTGCGGTTTCGCCTCTGTTCGCACAGACTCTGTTTGTTCGCGCGACCTCCTTGCATGTTTTGCTTCGCGTGATATCATTTGTTTGCACGACTTCTTTCCCTCTGCTTTGCTCTGCTTCTTGGTCGTGGCTCTTCTAGCCACTTGTGTGTTGACACCGTGACCGCTGCAGTTCTCCTCCTTTTTATCCGCTATGGCCTTCTTCGTGTCTGATGCAGTCTCCCTTGTTCTCGTAGCCTCTTTCTGGCTGGCACAGTCTCTTCTGCCTGCGGTTTGCACGACCTTACTTCTACTAGCGTGACTTTCGTTTTCTCTCTTCGCTTCTATGGCTCTCTCCGACACCTCTACCACCATGACTCCCGTAGTGCAATCTCCACGTCGCCCCTCTGGTGACACTTCCACCTCCTCCTCGAGGCCGGCTGCCTCTGTGGTCACGACGTCAGGTAGTGCCCACATGGTTACTCAAGGTAAATGGCTGATAGACTCTGGAGCTACTAATCACATGACTGACAATCTTCATTGCTTTTATCTCATAGAAACACATGATCAGATGCCCCCGATCCTCATTGCGGACGACTCTCCCTCCCCGTTCCATGGGACGGGCGTGGTTCAAGTCACTCCGTCTCTTCGCTTGGCGGACACTCTTTATGTGCCCAAGTTCCCTTGCAATTTACTGTTTGTTACTTCTATATGCAAGCAACTTCAGTGCTCCGTCACATTCACTCATACTTCTTATTCTTTTCAGGATCCGGGCTCCCAACGGACGATTGCTACTGGGATTGAGAGCGGCGACCTCTACTTCCTCGACAATGTTTCCACTATGTCCGCCTTCTCCTCCTCGTCTATAGATCTTCTTCAATGGCATCTTTGCCTTGGTCATCCTCCTCCCCGACTTCTTCGCCAGCTTCTGCTCCACCTACCTCCGCACAGTCCTCCTCTTAATTGTGATGCTTGTCAACTTGGCAAGCAACACTGCTCCTCCTTCCCACCGAAGCAAGGACGTGGATCTTCCATCCCATTTGATCTCGTTCACTCTGATGTATGGGGTGCTGCTTCTACCCTCATCATAGATTGGGGTAGTTCATATTTTGTAACCTTTATTGATCATTTCTCTAGGTGTACATTGGTGTATCTTTTAAAGGATCGCTCCGAACTATTTTCTATATGGACAACATTTTATTATATGATTAAAAATCAGTTTGATATGTCTATTAAAATCTTTCACTCTGACAATACTAAAGAATATCTTAGTAATAATTTCTCTTCTTTCTGTATGCAACATGATATTATTCGTCAAACTAGCTGTGTCTATATCTCATAGCAAAATGGGATGGCGGAACGCAAAAACCGTCACCTCCTTGATGTTGATCGCACTCTGATGACACAGATGCAGGTTCTTCATTCCTATTAGGGCTACGCTGTCCTCATCTCCTGCTATCTCATAAATCACATTTCATCCACGGTTCTCCACGGTAAAACCCCATTCTCCATTCTCTATCCAGGAAAGGATCCGTTTCCTCTCCCTCTGTGTATCTTTGGGTACACGACTTTTATGCACGCTCCTTCCGCCACTCGTGACAAACTCACCCCACGTGCCACCAAGTGTGTCTTTCTGGGTTACTCTACTACTCAGAAAAGCTATTGTTTCTTTGACCCTGTTCTTCGCAAATAATTCGTATCCGCGGACGTGACCTTTTTAAAGAATGCATCCTATTTCTCTTCTGACTCCTCTCTTCCTCCTGATGTTTCTGCTTCTCCTACCGTCCCCTCAACTATGTCTACTCCCATCGCGATTTCTCCACCGCCATCTCCACCGTCTCCTCATTCTCTCTCTCCACCTCTACTATCTCCCTCCTCTCCGCGGCCGTCTCTCTCCGCTCCTGGGCCAGCTCTCTCCGCCACAAATGCTCTGGCTATTGAGGAATGCGCTGTCCTAGATTTTCCCATTGCTCTTCGCAAAGGGGTGCAGACGTGTACTCAGCACCCGCTAGCTGTTGTTGTTTCCTATGATCATCTAACTCCTTCTCACAGGGCGTTTGCATTGGCTATCTCAGCAACTGCCACTCCCCGCACCTACCAGGAAGCTCTTGTTGTTCCTTATTGGAAGACTGCCATGGATGAGGAAATTGCTACCATCACTGAAAGGGGTACATGAACCCTTGTTCCTCCCCGTTTGGGCACTGATGTGGTTGGCTGTCATTAGGTATTTGTTGTGAAGTTCCATCTAGACGGAAGCGTGGATCGATACAAGGCCCGCCTGGTCGCCAAAGGCTTTACTCAGACTTATGGTTGGCTCTCCCGTTTCTCGTCTCAGCACCATTTGGGTTCTTCTCTCTGTGACGGTCAACGGGGATTGGCCCATTTCCTAACTGGATGTCATGAATGTCTTTCTTTATGGTGATCTTTAGGAGGATGTTTATATGGAGCAACCTCCTGGGTATGTTTCTCAGGGGGAGACACGAGTATGCTGGCTAAAGAAGGTCATCTATGGAGTAAAGCAAAGCCCTTGGGCTAGGTTTGACAAGTTTTGAGGTATTGTTGCGGCCATCAATTTTGCAAGAAGTTCTGCCGATCACTCGTTATTCATTCGCAAAACCTCCCCGGGTTTGGTGGTTCTTGCTGTATATGTGGATGATATTCTTCTTACTGGCGATGACTAGACTGGGTTAGCTTTGACAAAGAAACAACTCCGTCAACACCTGGTCACGAAGGATATGGGATCCCCAAAATACTTTTTGTGGATTGAAATCTCTCGGAAGCCCAACTCCTTGGTCCTCTCCTGTCACAACCCGCATTTCCTCAATGAGTACATCGTATCAGAGTAAGAGGAACTACGTGTTGTGATGCCACGTCGTGCAGGGGATAACTGCACATGCTCAGGCAAACGCTCGACGCTTCCTTTAGTAGTTGAAAACCATCAGTTGTATGCAAGAAAACTGTTTACTTTGATGGCCGTATCCCTCGGCCTTATGAATCAAAACATGTATTTGTACGCGGCGGAAAATACTTTAGTTTACGTATGACGATCTCCTATATGCATCCTAGATTTATGATCATATAAGAAATCATTCTTTTTACGTTGTTTGGAAAATACGTCTTAGTTTAGCAAAACATGTATGCATGATATAGGATAATATGTTTATTTTATCTTGAAAATATCTAATGCAATCTATCATAAATCCTTCCCGAGAGCAAAGAGACATCATCTCAGCCAAATGAGTCATATTAGCAGTCTAGCATTCATATAGCACAAGTAAAGAAAGCCACCACGAAAGCCTGCGGGAAAACCATGCTCGAACAACGGTCAAAGCCAACGTAACGCCCATCAAGCGTATGCAATCAAAATCCGGGGCGTTACATCTCCCAACCAAAGTATGTACTTGATTTACTAAAAGAGGCAGGGTTGACTGGTGCTAAACCTGCCCGATGTCCCATGGCTACTAGAGAAGATAAAACTTGGACAGATGACTCGCCTCCTCTATCCGATATTACGAGGTATCGGTGTCTGGTTGACAAACTCATTTATCTCACGGTGACTAGACCCGACATCTCCTATGTCGTAGGCAAGGTTAGCCAATTCATGCAAACTCCTAGGGAGTGCCATCTTGTTGGGTCTATTGATCCCAATGTCCCAGATTTGTAAGAAGTCCAACTGGTCAATGACATATACACATAATATATTTGATGTGTGGTTTAGTTCATGCATGCAGGTTGTCCTTAATTGGACGGGTGAACAAAGAGAGTATGCTAGAAGTCAGATAATTTGACTAAGGCAAAAGCGTTGAGACCGTTGAGACAACTGAGATAACTGAGAAGAATGTCTCAGCATAAGCATTGAGATCACTAAGATAGCTGAGATAGTTGAGAAAAATGTCTCAGCATAAGCGTTGAGAGCACTGAGATAACTGAGACAGCTAAGAAGAATGTCTTAGCATAGCCACTAAGACAAAACAAGTAGAATTCTCTAAGTCCAGAAGCGTTGAGTGAAGCAGCTTGACCCAACACTTTTAATGAAGAAGAAAGCGTTGAAAGCATTGAGATAGTAGAGAAAAAACCACTGAGACAGGAGATAGTCTCAGCTGTGAAGATGAAACCACTGAGACAATTGAGAAGGAACCGCTGAAACAAGGCCAGTGAAATTTCTCTAAGTCCAGAAGCGTTGAGTGAGACATGTTCACTCAACGCTTCTAATGAAGAGCCAAGTCAGCTGGCGTTGAGTGACTTAGCATCACTCAATGCTTAATGAATTCTGGAAATTTTTTTAAGTCCAGAAAGTGATGACCACTGCTGACGTCACCAGAAGTCAAAAATTCAAAGTATTTTGTGTCGTTGCGGGAAAGCTACATCAACACCAGCTGACCACTGCTGACGTCACCAAAAGTTAACAAAGTCAAAATTGTTCATGCCGTTGTGGGAAAAGTACAGTAGCGCCGAAATGTACTATTTGTCCTCTTCTGAGGGAGGTGGTGCTGACCATCCTTGGGTGGTCCCACACACAAATAGTGTCGTTGATTCAAATCAACTGATATAAAAAGCAGAGAAAAGGGTACTAGGGTTAAGAATGGCAAACGAAGAAATACGGAAAATAGAGGTGGCTGGACTTCATCTTCTCTGACAAGCTTGAAAGCCAAGTACAGTAGAGCAAGCAGGCAAGGCAGAAAAAGATGGCTGAAGCTCTTTTCAAGTTCAACCAAGTTAGTTCTTTGAAGAACAAGATAGCTGATTCACCTTATCAGCAAGGAGATAGCTGTGTGAAGGGCCATCAACCTTCAACAATAGATAGCTGCTCTTCAGTACACCAAAGAGGCACCAGCTGTAGAAGAAGACTCATTCCTTCTACAATAAGAGGGCTGGACTGATATCTGATCAGTCAAGAAAAGTAGACTCAAAGATTTATCTCTGAGTCAGTGCTTTAAATTTACTTTAACTTCTTATTTACTTCCTGTAGGATTCAGCTTGTCTGAATCTGAGCTGTAGGGCCTTTTGGCCTGAGTTGTCGGTGTCTAATTAGTCATTAAGGTAGGCACCCTACTGGGGTACTGAGGTTGGATCCAAGTGTGGATCTGAGAGTAGGGCTATCTTCCCGACTTGATTAGTAGGCCTTAGATATAAGGCAGAGGTAGGTGATTGGTGAGTCACTGAGCTGTAGGTGACAAGTGTGTCACTGAGTTGTAGGCCTTGTAGGAGGCTGAGCTGTAGGTGCCTGGAGGGGCACTGAGGTAGGTACCTGGAAGGGTATTGAGTTGTAGCAGTGCTGCAGCACTCTAAGAGTAAGGCCTTATACCTGAAGTTGTAAGGAATGAAAAGCCTAAGCTGTAGGCCTTAGATATAAGGCTGATGTAGGTGGTCAGTGGACCACTGAGCTGTAGGAGCTCTGCAGGGCTCTAAGGTAGGAACCATTGTGGTTCTGAGATTGGGTTCTGAAGAGAACCTGTGTGTAAGGCTGAGGGCCTGAGGTGTAAGCTCTGATAAGCATTTTGGAGGAGTTTGTGCCCAGTCCAGTAAAATAGTTGGATAGGTGGGAGGAAAAGTGGATGTACCCAATTAGGGAACCACTATAAATAACTATGTGCTGTGCTATGTTGCTTGTTTTTATTTTATATTGCAGGTTGTAAGGACAAACTCTAGATCACTTAGAAAGAAAATAACAAAAGACTAAGTAATTTTCAAAGATCTATTCACCCCCCTCTAGGTGATTAGCTAACCTTAAGTTAATAACTTTCAAGTGGTATCTGAGGGAGGTTCCTCAAAAAGGATTTAACAATCTGAGTATACCTCCAAGGTTAGCTATAGGACATAAGAATGGGGTCTGGTGTAAACTACAAGGAACTAGTGGCCATGAAACTACCAATCTGTAGAAAGGAAGGCTTTAGCCTCTAGAAGGAAAGGGTTAGACTATTCATGGAAGCTGCTGACCCTAGGATATACATCACAGTTAAGGAGGGACCCTTCATACCTATGAAGACCTCAGTTCTGGATGTCAACATCCAGACACCTAAATCTTATGATGAAATGAACAAAGATGAGCTCTTTCTTGCCTCCATGGACAAGAGAGCTCAAAACATTATTGTCAGTGCAATAGATGATTCAACCTTCCAGAATTTGGTACATTGCAAGAACTCCAAGGAGATGTGGGACACCCTAGTTATGTTCATGGAGGGTTCATAGGAGGTGAGGGGTGATAGAAAATCCATGCTCAACAAGGAGTATGAGGCCTTAAGATAATGAAAGTTTGATGACATTGCTGAGTGCTTTGAGAGATTTTTCAGAATAGTGAATGAACTGAGAACATATGGAAGAGTCTTCATCACCTATGTGCTGAATGCCAAATTTCTCAGGTCCCTCACAAAGGATTGAGACACAAAGATTTATGCCATTAGGGAAATGGCCAAGTTAGATGACACACCTCCTCCAACCCTGTTTGGTAAGCTACTGTCATATGAGATGCAGCTTGCTTCAAGAAAGGAAGAAGAGAAGAGCAGTAAGTCAAAGGCCAGGGAGAAATCTGTGGCCTTCAGAGCTGATGCCCCAACCATGAGCAGAAGGAAGAACTCTCCAATCAGAAGAACTGCTGAGTCAGATTCTGAGAGCTCAAGGACCAGCACCTCAGACAGCCATATATCTGATGAGGACTTTGCCTCCTTCTCCAGACAGTTTCAGAAATTCATGAAGAAGGGACATTGGAAGAACAGCAGGACTTCCTCTTCCTTACATTATAGAAGGAAATCATCTAAGGAGTACATGTATGCTCCTAACTCTAGCAAACAAACTTCTTATATTGTTATTTGTTTCTACTGCAGCAAACCTGGACATATAGTTGCTGACTGCCCAATGAAGAGCAAAGAAGGAGTGAATAAGCACCACAAGGGGAAGAGGAAAGAGAAGTCCCTTGTGGCCAAGAAGGAAAAGACCTGGTCTGACTCATTCCTCTATGCCAAATAGTGAAGAAGAAGAAGCCTACATTGGGCTAATGGATGTTGCTGAAGGAGAACCTGAAGAATACCCTGCAGCTAGGATAGGGATCAGGGCCCCTCTATCACATTCAGATAGTGACTCAGAGGTGGATAAAGATGAAGAAGAAGATGCTCAATGTCATGTATTGGTGGAAATGACATATGAAGAGAGCAGTCAAGATCAAGCCTGGACAAGCTCAGGGAAATTCTAAATCTCATCCTTCTATTTCAATTCATGAGGCTAGCTCAGACTCTGAAGCTCAATCATCAAGAGATGAAGCGGATTCAGGATTCTGAGGATTCTATCAACTCTATAATTGACAAGTATGGAGAACTTCTTGAAGCATTCAAGAAGTGCAAGCTTTTTGCCATGAGACAGGAAAAAGAATGGCTCAGTCTATGAGCAAGTGTGAAGGCCAAGAAAAAGCTTCTCAATGATATGATTGAACAATCAGCCAAGCTCAAGGAGATCATTGATAGGCAGTCTATGGTAAGAATCTCAAATGAGAAACTTATCCAGAAACTTGAACATGATCTCCTAAATGACAAATTGCTGGTGACCAAGTTTTATAAGCCAAACACTGTGCTTCCCTTAATTGACACCCACCTTACCCAAGTGGGTAAGAAAAGGTTAGGATTTAAGGGACATGCTAGACCTCCCAATCCAAAAGGAAAGGGAAAAGGGAAGGCACCAGTAGTGTACCATCCCATTTCCAACTAGACCCCTAGGAGTGGTTTTGTCCATGACTAGGTCATGACAAACCCTAGGAAACCAGGAATGGGCCAAGAGATAGGAGACAAAATGTGGAAAAATCATCATGGTCTGCAAATATTAGAACTCTGAACAATTGTTTAGAATGACCATGGGCTACACCTTGACCCCAAGACCCTACCACAACACTCCCTAATACCTTGGGAGGCCCTTTAGAGCCATAAGGACCCATTGGGGTCAACCAAAGAGGCTCAATTGACCAAGGTCAACCCTATCGCTAAATGAGTCAAACTAGCCTACTTAGGGTCAATTGACCTACTCCTATCCTAGAGGACCCCACCTATGCCCTCCTAACCCTAACGTGAGGTCAATGGGTCACCAAGGACCCATTGGGGTCAACCAAAATGGTCATGTTGACCCAAGTCAACTCTAGCCCTATAATGGTCAAGTGCCCTTACCAAGGGACATGTGACCCCCAAGATGCCCAACCAACCCTACTCAAGTCTTCCTAGACCTTAAGGGAGTCCAATGGGTCACCAAGGACCCATTGGGGTCAACTCAAATGGTCATGTTGACCAAGGTCAACTCTATTCTAGTGTTAGGTCAAATTAGCTTAAAAGGGCTAACCCAAGCCCAAGCCACTTCTTCCTTAGGCTCACCTCATTTCCATGTTCATCATGACTAAGTGGGATGCACTTAGCCTATGGGGTTGACCAGTCAACCAGGGGTGACTAGGAGAGAGAAGGGAGCTTCCCTCCATGTTAATGGAGGAGAGAGAAGATGGGGGAGAGGAAGGGAGAGAGTGGAGCCGGCCAAGGGAGGCTAACAGCCACCTTTAATGGCTTCAATCAACTCCTTTAGGGAAGAGTAGTTGATTCCAGCCATTTCCCGGCCATCAAGGGGTGGATTCAGCCCCCCTCCACTCTACCCGAGCCACACCATAAATGGTGTTGATGGCCATTGAAGAACCAGCCACCACCCATCCCCAATTGCCATTTAAACACCATCAGTGGGCAGAGGGGAACATTTTCGAGCGTTTACCTGGAGGAGACGGGCCGTCCCACTGTGCTGTTGCAGAAGCCGAGCGCCGCCGCCATCAACAATGGCATCCCGCCGCTCCTCTCGCATTCAGGCCGCCAGGAAGGTCCTCCCCCTCTCCTTAACTCGCGGGTAGATCATAGGACTCCTTAGGTTTAAGATTCGGCCTCAATTGAGCCCGATCAAATCCAGGACTTTCATGGTTTTCGGCAAGAAATCTTCTTGCTATAACCGCCGGAAAATGCCTCTCCGGCGGCAGAGCCGCCGCCTGGCGATAGCCACCACCTCAACGGAGGTGGTGGTGGCGGTGGCCGGCCGGGGAAGGGGCTGGATCGCCGGAGGCAGGGCTTGGAAACGGCTCCAGGCGGGATAGATCCTGGCCGTTGGCTCAATGTAGAAGATGACGGGATTCCGTCGATTCTGCGTCAAGATTCGTGCTACTCCTGATTCTAAACTATAGGATATTAAATTTTGATATTCTGATTTATGTCACAGTTTTAGTATTATTTGGTTTTAATTTTTAAAAATTCCTAGGCTCACCTGGTGGAAAAACCTCCAACATGAAAGTTGTAGCCCTTTGAGTCTAAGTTATTTTAAAGTTTGTTTGAACCCATTTGGGTGCATGGTCTGACCAGGGCACCAATTTTGGCGAGACATGTACCTAGGGCTAGACAGACATTAAACTGAGTGCCCACACTTCATCCCTAGCCCAAATCAAATGAAATTTTGGCAGGGAGCCTACCCTAGCTATACCTAGGGCCTGCCCAAAACCCAGATTTTTTTGGACAAACTTTTCCTAAAGTTTTTGCTTTTATTTAATAAAGCTAGGGTAATTTAATTAGGTGGTCAAATGACCTCCAAACACTCCCAAATTTTGGGTATTGGTCCCTGGCATCAAGACCTAGTTCTGTACAAAATTGGAGCACATTTAGATGTGTTTTGGTTAGGGAATCACCAAACCATAGTTTGGCCTTAAGAGGGTATTTTTGACCTCAAGTGCACTATGGACTTAGGGTGGTCCCCTCCCCTCAACAGAGGCAAAGGCTTTGGACACTGTCTTGGCATGGACAATGTCACCCTCTTGAGGAAAATAGGATGATTTAGGCTTGAATTGACCTAGGGTTCAACCTCAAACCCTAAGGAAGCACTTTTGAGGGTTGTGAAGGACATGGGGGCAAATGCCCTTGCATGGCCTTGGAAACCCAGTAGAATTTAGGGTAATGTAACCTAAGATCTCTGGTAGGAACTTTAGAAGAATTGGTGCAAGGTAGACACCTCAAAACCCTAACCCTAGTTTTAGGGTAGGAGCACAAAATTGAAGATTCAACCACTAAACCTCCCCCAAATGTTATTAAACTTGGGTAGAATAGGTTTTAGGCCACCTAGAACCTCTGGCGATTTGTATAGAATTTTATGGATTTTATTCTTGCTACTTCATTTGTTAATTACCAAAAGGCCAAAAATGATGTTTGATTTTATTATGGATGTTATGTGCTTTAAAATATGATGAAACTTGGTCAGAGGTTATTATAGGGCTAGTTGATCATCTCTGAATTTTATCACAATTTTCAATTAATTTTATTTGGTACTTCCTTCATTAATTTCAGAAAGGGGTTTTGGTAATGAAAATTCATTATTGTTGATATATCTGTTTAAAAATCATGAGGCTTAGGTTTTGAGGTACTTAGGACAAAGAGTACTTGTAGAAATTTATTTATAATTTTTAGAGGTCTGTTTTCAGAACTTTCTTTACAAGGACATATTTTTGAGAATATGATAATTAATTGATTTGGGGAATAATTCTTTCAAACAAATTATGAAAGTTTGCATAGAGGTTTTATGTGCCCTTACCATCATCCTGAAATTTGCTCTGAATTTTTGGAAGTATTTTTATTGTACATCCCCTTTTAATGAATTATTTTGGAATAAATTGGAAATAAAATTTAAGGGCTAAAATCTTGCTGGAAAATTTGGAGGTTCTGGATTTTTAGATTATTACCCATCTTGCATTTATCATAATTTTAGTGGAGCTTTATCTTGCTTAAATCTTGTACTTCCTGTTCAACCTTTTAACTTTTGGCTTTTAAAATAAATAAATAAATTAGCATTTAAATTATAAAATTAGGAAATTGTGGATTCAGTCTACATATGCCCATATAGACCTCTAATAAATTTTATTTGAGCATTGGATGACCATATGACATACTTCCCGTTTTACGGGTCATGTAGCTTAAGTGGTCTGCATTTAGTAAAACTGCAGGAAATCATTTGGGACATGAATTAGAGCACATGTGATGGGTCTTGATTGGTTTGCTGGAAGGATAATTAGAATTAGGTGCATCTTGGAAGATAAGTGAGTAGGGTGTTACTTTATCTAGAGTTTAGAGGCGCTCGGGTTCGACAAAAGATCGTCCTCCCTGAGGTGAGTGGAGTCAAATCACCCTAGGATTAGCCTATCATAACATGAGGAAGGAATGAGTAAGGGAATCAACCAATAACAAAATAAGTACCTTGCGAAAGGGAACGCTGGGCGTAATCCCAACATAGTTCCTAGTGCCCCTTGAGAGCTCTTCACAGGGAATACCGGGGGCAGTCCTGGGTTAATGTAAACTGTTTTAACAAGCTGAAAAGAGTAACTTAGTAATTAGGGTTTCACATTTCACAAACACTGTTGGCACCGGAAGTTAGTTGGGAGCTTCGGCTCGGACGGTTAAAAGACGGACTTTGGGTCCGGGGAGCTTCGGCTCGATTGTTTGTGACGGACGTGTTGGTCCGGGGAGCTTCGGCTCGGGTTTTGATTACGCTAAATTTGCATGTGAATAAAAGGAAAGGAAATTAAGGTGGTGGGTCTTCGGTATTGGAGGGTCGATGCACCGACGCCAATACGTTGACTCGGCAAGTGTGGTTAGCACTTCGCCAACAGAAGTCCGGTGCGCCAGCCGGCAAGAGTACGCAGGAGTCCGCTTCGTGCACCAAGCGTTGAGGCGTACGATAGGTCTGACCGGTAGTGCTTTACTGGTTTAGAGGTGGGCGAGGCCCAACCCACCACTTCCGTCTGCCACTACGGAGGTATCCTGGGAGGTTACGACTCCAGAAAGGGGGAACTAAAGGTTTGTGTGCACAGAGCCAGGTGTGTGTGTTGCACTTGCATGATCCATCATACCCACTTGCATGTCATAGCATAATCGATTCATTTAACCCTGACACCTAAAGTATAAGTGGAATGAGACGCTTATACTTTAGGACCTGCAAAACGACCCCTTGGTCTATAGGCTTGTGTGGGCAAGTTTATAAATTAAGGTTAATTTTGACATATATATTAACTGCTGTGTGATAACCGACACCCCAACGTATAAATTGGTATGAGACTTTTTATACGATGGGAGCCTTGTAGAAGACCCCTTGGCTTATGTGTTCTCACATAAGTAAAGGTTACTTTTCATATTTCAGCTTATTGTCTATACATGTTATAGAATTGCTAGTATAGGTCTGCTGCCATCTGCTTTTGATTTTCTCCACTTTCAAGTCCTCCCCTTTCTTCCTCTCCGCTCGGTGCCTAGGGGCCGTGGGGGAAGGGGCGGGGGATGATAGGACTTAGTCTTTTAGACTAACGGTTTTCGAACCGCATCATTTAGGGGATTGTGGAGACCAGCATGGAGGAGCAGCCCCAGAGACCGGTGTGCTTGGAGGTGGGGCAGTCTAGCTCCGGAGTTCATACAGCCGGGACCGTGAGTCTCGACCTTGAGTAGTTTTTCTGCTTTTGCTTCCGCATGAGTGATCTTGTAGTGAGGACATGATGTACCAGTCATAAGCCCGTATTTTGCTACTCTGATGTTCTTCTGTGGACACTCCCTTCGTGGAGATATATTTACTATGATATGTGATTTTCTATGGACTGATAGTTTCCATTACTTCTTTATGCTACTTTTTTGTGATCGAAATCAGCCAGCAGAATCAGCGCTTTATGGTGATGACCCTTCAGGGCGTGAAGGAGTCACCGCAAAACGGCGGTTCTGGGCCTAAGACCCCGGTGTCGATAAGAGAAAAAAAAGGGGGGGTCTTACAAGTAGTGCCTCTAGCCTCATCGCCTCCAATTTCTTTTCAGAAAGTCTTGTTGTCTTCTAACAGGTATGACCATGAAAGCTGTTATGGTCACTGGGAGAATGGTAGATCCACTGGTATGGGCTAACGTGGCCCTAACCAAGGTAGAAGATACATCCATGTGAGGGCCCTTAAGGCTGCCTATGTGGGAATTCAAATGGCCCATCCTGGACCATTTGTTTTGGTGCCCCAGCCCCAAAACTCAAGTATAATGCTGCTGCAGAAAATCTGAGTCATCCAACAAAAGTGTTGACTCAAGGTGAGTCTTCTGGTAAGGATGAAATGACAGTTTCTGATGCTATCAGATGCATGTTAGCGGAAAAGAGACATACAACTGGTAGGACTTTGAAAAGACCAAAACATTCAGGCGAAAGACTTTCCTTCAATCAGATGGCTGTTGGAAGAAAACATAAATATTCAGCAGCACATCTTCCCACTACTCAGGGAGCAGTCAAGAAAAATGCTGGTCCTAAACAGAAAAGAAGATATAATATCCATGAGTGCTGGTACTGTGGCAAAGTGGGCCACTATGCTGTAGATTGCTGGCACAATCCTTCAGTGTCCAGAGGTAGCCAACCTGTCAGAAATACTGCATAAAGGCAAGGTTATTTTCAGGCTAATGTGAACCTAGGACCCAATAGATATTAAGGTCCTAATGTGAGATGAATTGTGCTTTTCAGGTTAGTTTAAGTACCAATTCCTCTAAATGGTACTTGGACAGTGGATTTTCCAGGCACATGACTGGAACAAAGGAGCTGTTGCAGGAGTTCACTCCCGTAAAGAATGGACCTAAGGTCATTTTTGGAGGCTCTGATAAGGGAATAACCAGAGGTTATGGTAAGATCTCAAATGACATAATCACCATCACAAAGGTGGCTTATTTGGAGGGGTTGCAACATAACCTCATAAGCATAAGCCAGTTATGTAACCTTGGTTATGATATTTCCTTCCACAAGGATAAGTGCCACATCAAGAGGTTAATTGACCAAAGTGTCATCTTAATAAGCACTAGGAGTGCGAATGTTTACAGTTTACACTTTTCTTGCTTAGATAGTAGTTCCCCTATATGCCTTGTTGCAAATGATAATGTCCCATATTGTGTCCAATGACACAAATGACAGGTTCATTTGAATTATAAGACCATTGGTCAGCTCTTCAGTGATGAGCTAGTTAGAAATGAACCCAAAATAAAATGCTCCAAGGAGGGTATCTGTGCTGCTTGCCAAAAGGGTAAGCAGACTAAGACCTCCTTCAAGAGCTTTGGGACCAAGGACTCAGTGAGATGCTTATATCTCCTGCATATGGACTTGTTTGGTCATATGCCTGTTCATAGTCTAGGTAGGAAGGTCTACACCCTTGTAGTGATTGATGACTATTCCAGATTTGCTTGAGTGTTCTTCCTTAGAAGAAAGGATGAAACCCTTGATGTCTTCATGAATTTTGTCAGGCAGATTAAGAATGAACTTGCATGCTCTGTGGTCAAAATAAGAAGCGACCATGGAACTGAATTTCAGTTTGCTGCCATGATTAATTTTTGTGAAGAGCAACAGATTCATCAATAATTCTCCTCTCAAACAACACCACAGAAAAAGGGGTTAGCTGAGAGGAAAAATAGGACTCTTATAGAAGTTGAGAGAACATTATTGAGTGACACTTCTTTCTCTGAATATTTCTGGGCTGAGATAGTTAACACTGCATGTCATGTTCTCAATAGGGCTTCTATCACCAAAGGCCACAAGAAGACTCCCTATGAGATCTTGAAGGGCAAAAAACTAAACATATCCTATTTTAGGATCTTTGGTTGCAAATGTTTCATCTTGAACAATGGTAAGTCAAAAGTGACTAAGTTTGCTGCCAAATCCTATGAGGGGATTTTTGTTGGGTACAACAATAATAGTAAGGCATATAGAGTCTATAACTTGACTATTCCAGTTGTAGAAGAATTTGTCCAAGTAGTGTTTGATGAGTCAAGCATGATTCACAGTGAGCTGTCAAGCTCTTTGCCTAGTTCTGCAGCTACATAAGTCATGATGGAAAAACTCTCCATCAAAAATAAAGACACAGCTGTGCAAGAAGAATGTGGAGAGGGATGCAGTCTAGAGGAAGCATAGGACAGTCTAGCTGAAGATGAAGGTCAACTAGCTGAAGAAAATAGTGCTCAACAAGAAGCAGTCAGGCTGCCCCCAACAGTCAGATATTTGAGACATCATCCTCTAGATCAGATAATAGGTGATGACAGCCAAGTTGTACAGACCAGAATAATGAGTTTCAACATAGCTCTTTATTCCAGCTTCCTGTCACAAGAAGAGCCCAAGAAATTTGAAGAGACAAATCAAGATCAATTCTTGATTGGTGCAATACAAGAAGAATTGAAAGAGTTCAAAAGGTGCAAGGTCTAGAAGCTGGTTCCCAGACCAAATGGACATAATGTCATGGGAGTCAAGTGGATTTTCAGAAATAAACTTGATGAAAATGACATTATAATAAAGAAAAAAGCTAAACAGGAAGAGGGGATTGATTATGATCAGACTTTTGCCCCAGTTACAAGGTTGGAATCCATCAGACTGTTCCTTACCTTTGCATCCTTCCAGGGATTCTAGGTCTTCCAGATGGATGTCAAGTCTGTGTTCCTGAATGGAGACTTGAAAGAAGAGGTTTATGTAGAGCAGCCTGCAGGTTTTGTAGATTCTAACTCTCCTACTACTGTGTATAGACTTAGGAAAGCTCTATATGTGCTCAAGCAAGCCCCTAGAGTATGGTATGAGACATTATCTACCTTTCTCATTGAGAACAAATTCTCAAGGGGGAAGATAGACAAGACCCTATTCCTAAGGGAATCTAAAGGCAAGATCATCCTAGTCCAGATTTATGTTGATGACATAATATTTGGATTTACTGATTACAAACTCTGCAGGAAGTTTGCAAAACTTATGGAGGGGAAGTTTAAGATGAGTAGTATGGGTGAACTGAAGTTCTTCTTGGGCCTTCAAGTAAGATAGACTGATGATGGTCTATCCATATCCCAATCAAAGTTCACAGGGAGATAATCAAGAAATATGGTATGGAGAATTCTTCCACCATAAGAACTCATATGAGCTCAAGTATGCCCTTAGGCAAAGATGATCCAGGGAAACCTGTTGATCCAACTCTGTATAGAGGTATAGTTAGCTCCCTTCTCTACCTCACTGTAAGTAGGCCTGACATTATGTATGAAACATGTGTCTGTGCTAGGTATCAGGCCTGCCCTAAAGAGTCTCACTACACTGCTGTGAAAATAATCTTGAGATATCATATGGGCACCCTAGATCTTGGCCTATGGTACCCTAGAAATGGGGAGTTTGAACTAACAAGCTATTCAGATGTAGATTTTACAGGCTGCAAGGAGAACAGGAAGAGTACTTCTAGCTCCTGTCAATTTCTAGGTGGAAGGCTTGTCTCTTGGAGCAGCAAGAAGCAAACAAGTGTTGCAATCTCAAATGCTGAGTCAGAGTAAATTTCAGCTGGAACCTGCTGTGCTCAGTTGCTGTGGATCCAACATCATCTTCAGGACTACAACATTCAGATAAGTAGAACTCCACTCTTTTGTGATTTTACTAGTGAAATTTATATATCTAGGAATCTTGTCTCCCATATCAGGACTAAGCATATAGAAATTAGGTATCATTTCATTAGAGAACATGTGGAAAGGGAAGACATTGTTGGTGTAACCATAGTGATCAGGAAGTGATCAAGCATGTAGCCTCACTGGCAACTCAGTATGAACTTATCAGGGTCGCACAAAAGATTGTGGAGAAATTGGGAGAGTGGATCTGTACTATCTAGCTCATATGGTGAGTTGAAGGATTTTAAAAAAGGGGGCTGAAAATATTCTAAGGCATTTGGCATTGATTGTGTTTAGCTCACTCAAAGCCATGGGGCTGAAGACGTTGAGTGTGTTTAGTTCACTCGACGCCATGGAGGTTGAAAGATTCTAAGGCATTAGGCATAGAGTGTGTTTAGCTTACTCAACGCCATCGGGCTGAAAGTATTGAGAGCATTGAGTCCAGTCAATGCTTTCACGGGTTAAGTGTTAACTCAGCGAATGTTGGCGTTGAGTGCGTTGAGTGCGTTGAGTGCGTTGACTGTCGCACTTAAGCATTAAGTGAGTCAAGTCCACTCAACGCCTTCATCGAGTAAAGGGTTTACCTGTAGAATCTAGCTCTTGGGCGTTGAATGTATTGTATTCACTCAACGCCGTTTGGCGAATGAAGTTCGACGTGCTGGCCTTTGGCGCAGATTTCGTCGAGCTGAGTTCGACATTCTGGCCTTTGGCGCTGATTTCGTTGAGCTGAGTTCGACGAATGAAGTTCGACGTGCTGGCCTTTGGCGTAGATTTGATCGAACTGAGTTTGACGAATGAAGTTCGGTGTTATAGACTTTGGAACAGATTTTGTCTAGCTGAGTTCGACGAATGAAGTTCGACGTTCTGGCCTTTGGCGCATATTTCGTTGAACTGAGTTCGATGAATTATTCGTCGAGCTGAGTTCGACGAATGCCCATACTGAATCAAATGTTGACTTGCTGAATCTATCTCCTAGCATATAAATAGGATGTTTTAGTGTTATCTGGTGACGGTTCTTATCTTTCTACACACGAGCCGATACTGTGCAATAAGAAGAAAACCTAGAAACCCGACGGAAGTGTTCCACCAATCCTATTGCCGATTCCGATCCTGATCCCGGTTAGTGTCGCCGCCACCTCTCCTACAATAGATCTAGCAGTCTGTGGAGATGCTGAATGTCCTCTCCCGACCTAGCGCTTGTGTGACAAGTTGATGTGGGTTCTCCAGATCGTGTTGATTACTGTAGAGGCACGGATATACTTTCTACGCTCAATACTCTAGCTGCTGTGTGGCTGGCCTGATTTTGCTGAAGCATCTAGGTTGAGTTCCAACTCAATCCCTCAAAGGTAATTTTTATTACAGTATGTTTTACTTCTTGATCCATGAATATTGCTAGATTCGAACTCGTTTGTGTTTTTCTTGTTCTTTTTTTTCCGCTGTGTGCACAAGTGTTGTGTCATCCCCAAAAACCCAACAGTGGTATCAAAGGGAGGTTGCCAGCAATATTCATTGTTTCAGAAGTTGCGGAATTCATGATGTGTAGATTTGGTGATTTTGAAGTGTTCCAAATGCCCAAATCTAGTCTTGGATCTTTCCAAGAATGCATGTGATTTCTTTGAGTTTACTCCTTAATAGTAACTGTCACTGTGTTGGTTTGTGAAACTAAGTATGTGTTAGATTTTGAATCTCACATAAAGTGACGAGCTTGTCTACTGTGTAAGTGGAGTTGGTATTGCTCATGTCCTGTGCATGTAGGTCTGAAGATTTGGACATGTTCTAGATGTCCAGACTTAGCCCAGTTCATCAAGTGTTGATGATTCTTGTACACATCTAGGATGCAATTGGATTATGCTTATTGTATTTTATTATGCTTGATGTGCACGCTGGTTAAGTGTTAACCATGATTAAAGAGTTAATCAGCTATTTAAAATCCCTTAAGCAATATTAAGTATTTGGATGCCTTCTGATGGATGACACTCTTCCTGCCTCGATCGATGAAGTGTGGGCTTGCCAAAGAAAGTTGAATTAATCTATCTTGGTGAGGGTGCGAGCGGATAATTATGATATCCCACTATCGACATCAGGTCTAGCTTAACTAGGTGACCTCAAAGGTTGAGTTCTCATAGGCATGGGGTTGGCATGTACCATATGATGGATGCGAATAAAGAGTTATTCACATGCCATACAAGAATTTCATTGTGATGCAATTGGCAAGCATTGCCTACCAAAATAGCTGCATTGTGAGAGAAAAGCCAAAGCGGACTCAGTGTTTGTGAAATATGGATCTTGTCCACTAAGAGGGTTACTCACCAAACTCTTCGAATTGATATCGAGGGTTATCAGTTTGATAAAAATAGTGAGATCTTTTGATTAAAGTCCTAATTGAAAGATAAATTGTGTTTTGAAATGTGGTACTAATTTTCTTTGCTTGTATTATTGTAGAATTTCCGTGGCAAGTGGTTCACACTCCACCCTGTCCCTCAGAGCGATCTTTGAGAAAGAGAAGCTGAGTGGTACAAATTATTTGGACTGGTATAAAAACCTGAGAATTATTCTCAGGCAAGAGTGCAAGCTCTATGTTTTGGAAGAGGTATCCCCAGATGAGCCTGCCGGGAATGCACCCCATGCTGATAAAGATGCTTATAAGAAGTATCTTGATGACTCCTTATACATCGAATGTCTCATGTTAGCGACCATGAACTTTGAGCTTCAGAAGCAACATAAGAACACAGGTTGTAAGGATATTGATAAGCATCTCAAGAAAATGTTTCAAGGGCAAGATCGTCAACAGAGATTCGACATCACCAAGGCGTTGTTCTAGTGTAAGATGAGAGCTCGGGACCTAGTAGGAACTCACGTACTGAAGATGATTGGGTATATCGAGAACCTTGAAAGACTAGGTTTGCCTCTGGGCCAAGAGTTGGCTATAGATCTGATCCTGCAATTGTTGCCGGATAGTTATGAGAAGTTCGTCTTGAACTAAAACATGAATGAAATAGACAAGACACTACTTGAGCTCCTAGGCATGTTGCAAACTGCTGAGATTAATATGAAGAAGGCCAAGTCTGCTAGCCCCATATTGATGGTGTATAAAGGCAAGGGGAATACCAAGGGTTTCAAGAAGACGAAGGTGGGACCTAAGTCTGGACTGGAGCCCAGGTCTTCTACACTGGAAAAGAAAGGCTTAGGGAAAGAAGGGAAGTGCCACCATTGTGGCAAGGCTGGTCATTGGAGGAGGAATTGTCCTTCATACATTGAGGGTCTGCAAAAGATGAGAGGAGTTATGACCTCAACTTAAGGTATATATGTTATAGAGATAAACCTTTCTGCTCCTTCATCCTGGGTATTGGATACTAGATGTGGTTCACCCATTTGTATAAATGTACGGGAACTGGGAAGGAGAAGAATGCCCAGTAAAGGAGAGGTGGACCTGTGTGTTGGCAATGGAGCAAGAGTTGCTGCTGTTGCTGTGGGGATTTATTGTCTTGCTTTGCCCAGTGGGCTTGTAATAGAACTAGATAATTGTTATTTTGTTCCTTCCATAACTAGAAACATTATATCCATTTCATGTTGGGACATGGTGGGTGTTTCTTTTATTATTAAGAACAACTGTTGTTAAATATTTAAGAATGATGTTTGTTATGGTGTAGCCCAAATGTTTAATGGTATGTATGTTTTGAACTTAGACCATCTGATCTATAATATTGAAAATATTAAAAGACTAAGAATAAATGACTCGAACCCTACGTATCTTTGGCATTGTCGCTTGGGCCATATAAATGAGAAACGCATATCCAAGCTCCATAGAGATGGATTGTTGGACTCATTTGATTATGAATCATTTGAGAGATGCGAATCTTATTTGTTAGGCAAGATGACTAAAGTTCCTTTCACTGGCTTCAATAAGTGGGCTGATGATCTCTTGGGTATAGTACATAGTGATGTATGTGGACCCATGAGTTCTATGGTTAGAGGTGGGTTCTTCTACTTTGTTACATTTACTGATGATTTTAGTAGATATAGATACGTGTATCTTATGAAGTGCAAATACAAAACCTTTGAAAAGTTCAAAGTTTTAAAAGCGAAGAAGAAAACTAGCTAGGTAAGAAGGTTAAAGCACTCTGATCTGATCGAGGTGGCGAATACCTAAGTCGTGAGTTCTGTGATCATTTGATAGAGTGTGATATTGTATCACAGCTCACTCCACTTAGAACACCACAACATAATGGTGTGTCTGAGGGGAGGAATCGTACATTGTTAGACATGGTATGGTCGATGATGAGTCATGCAGATCTGCCTATTTCCTTTTGGGGCTTTGCTCTAAAAACTGATGCTTTAACATTAAATCGTGCTCCAACGAAAGCGGTTCTAAAGACACCATATGAGATATGAACTAGGAAGCATCCTGAAAGGGGAAACTAGATCTGATATACTCTAGAGGGGGGTGAATAGAGTATATGTTGCTTTTTGAAACACAAAAAAAAACTTTTGCAAAGCTTTACAACAATTGTTGTAATGAGTGTGAGCAGGGAAGCAGAAATAAAACTAAACACAACACTAAGCTATGCAGAAACTAAGCACAAGAAAATCTAGGCCAGAAACAAAAAGAAAACATGCAAAACCAGATGACACAAGGAATTATAGTGGTTCCCCAACTTGGGTACATCCACTCTTCTACCACCCTAGGTAGGAATCCACTGCAGGATGAGTTGATCAGGTGTCCTGGGCACCAATGAGCTTTTGATAAGGTGCTCAAAAACCAAAACAGATTTTTTGATCAGGTGTCTTGCCACCAATGAGCTTTTAACAAGGTGCTCAAAAACCAGATTCAAACTTTTGAAGGGAGTTTGAAAAACCCTTTACAGAGTGGGGGTGAGAGAGTGATGGCAGTCTTCTCTTTCTCAAGCAACTGAGAAGACTAAGTGGATTGATGTCAAAGCTCCCCCTGAGTCCTTGACCTTCAGGAAGAAGAGCTTTGCTTGAGGGTGATAGGCCTTCAAATGTAGAACTCCAGCAATAGATGATTTCAGCAAGCTGAAATGTTGAGTGTCTGGAGTCTTGAGATGATGTTGGCCTTGAACACTTTGAAAGCTGAGGAGATCTGATGATTTTTTGAAAATTTGATCTCTCTGAGAAGTGTTCTTCAGAAATCTTTTTGACAGAAGATTGAGAGAGTCTCTGTATTCTGAGTTGTGTATCCTCTGCTTGTCAATCTCTGTATTTCTTCACTATTTCATTCAAAAACATTCTATCTATTATTCTCTGTGTCTGAATAGGATATTACTCTGTCAAAGATAGCCGTTGGTCTGCATTGATTACAGCCTTAATTGCATAATTTTTTCTGAAGGAAATTCCACTGAATTGTTCCTTGAAAAATCCCTTGAAACTTGCTCCAGGAGTAAATGAAAACGGCTGGCAGATCTTCTGAATTAAATGCAGAATAACTTCTATCTGATTTAAATTTGAATTCTGAAAGATAACTGAAATCGTCGAACTGAGCTCTGCTATCGTCGAGCTGAGCTCAGCAACCTGGAAAATGCAAGCAGCAAAGAAATCGTCGATCTGAGCTCAAAGATCGTCGAACTGAGCTCAGAGATAAGGATCCAGTGCAGAGTCAAAATCGTCGACCTGAGCTCAGCGATCGTCGAATGGAGTTCGACGATATTGAGAAGTTGAGCTCAGCGATCGTCGAATGGAGCTCGACGATCTGTCGAAGTTGAGCTAGACGATCGTCGACCGGAGTTCGACGAAACGTCGTGCTGAGCTCGACGATTAGACTTAGTCTCCAGAAAAACTTGGTCTTCAGGGCAGCTTCCAATCCTAGACTTCTAACCCTTAGACTCAATTCTAATTGACCTATTAAGCTATACAGAAGGTCAAACACAGATTCCTAGAGACATAGTGATCCTGACCCAAATTAGTAATAGGGTGTTCCAACAATCTCCCCCTATTTGGGTTAGGAAAACTATTTACAGACTTTGGAAAATCAAACAACATCATACAATCAGAAAAACACAAAAACAACAGTAGCTAGACATTACAGAACCATCACAGAGATATATATATATGTCATCCAGATATCAGTCAGAAAAACCAAGAATTGTCACCTTACAGAGTTACTTTTTCTCTTTGCCTTTTACCATCTTGATTTCTCTGTTAAGATTTAAAGCTTCCTGTTTGGATCTGGTGTCATCAGCTGCACCCAAATAAATTTGCTTTGAAGTCCTGGGAACCACTGCAGCTGGATGCAACTCCATGTACCTGTCTGCATCAAAAAATTTACTGGAGGCATATCTTTCTAGTTCTTTCTGTCTTTGTTCTGACATTGTAGATATATTGGAGGTGTCCAGGCCTTGCTCTTTGGCTTTCTTTATCTGGTCTAAAGCAGCCAACTCTTTCATTCTAGCAGTCCAAGCAACAGGATTCTTCTCAGGGTCCTCAAATGGAACAGGTGGCTCATACCTGTTGGAAGAAGTATCTTGAGGAGTCCTGGCAGTCACAGTTTCTCTGAGCTTATAGGGGAATGGACCTGAAGATGTATCAGAAGAAACATGTCCTCCCCTGGAATAAGGATGCTGCCTGGAGTGCCCTTTAGAATAAACTTGAGTCTCTCTTTGATTTCCCCTATATCTTCCCCTTCTAGAGTAAGAGCCCCTAGACTGGCTTTCCCTTTGATATGTTCTAGCATGAGGTTGGTAGGGAGCCTGGCTTCTAGCTGGGCCTGAACTTGCAGAGCTGCCACCTGCACCTACATCAGGTGGAGGTGGTGGAGGAGGATGAGGGTGCTTGGACTGGGTGGAACCTTTCTCATACTTCCTTTTCTTCTTCATAGCCTTTAGCTGATTTTTGGAGTACTGCATCCAATGTTCAGAAATTGGGCAGTTGTGCAGAATATAGTAAGGAACATCATTATCATCTCTAACTTTGGCAGGTGGAACCCTTTTCATTGCCTTACTTCTTGCCTTCCTTTTCCTTGCAATGGTGGCGGCAGAGTCATCAGAATCTGTCTTAAACTCATCAGAGTCAGAGATCTGGGCATCATATATAGCATCTATCTTCTTCATAAGATCTTTCTTCAGTTGCATTGCAGCAGATGGGGCAGAGGCAGAAGCAGAAGGAGCAACAGAGACAGATACATCAGCAGATATAACAACAGATACTGGAGCAGCAGTAGAAACAACACTGGTTATTTCAGGAATTATGGCAGCAGCAGGTTCAGAAACAACAACAACATCTACAGCAGGCTCAAAAACAACAGCCTCTGTCATCAGAGAATCCTGGGAAATGGGCTCATCAGAAACAATTTGAATGTCAGCAGCAGTTGGAACATTGTCTTCAGCAGCAGCAAGAACAATTTCAGAAGCAGATACAGCCTTTTCTTCATCAGCAGCAGCAGTCATCACTGAGAGTACAAAGGATGAAAGAATGTTGGGGTCACAGCCAGAGAGAGGCACCAGTGCCTTGGACAAATCCTCTGGGGGCTGGACAGCATGAACTTCTGGCAGACAGCTGTAGAATGCAGGATCAAAGGCTAAGAGCAAAGACCTTAGTTCTATTGCTAAGACTGGGGTAGGAGCCTGAACTGGAGCAGTAGATACAAACACAGCAGCAGCAGCAGCAGGAGCAGAAGCAGAAGCAGCAGCAACAGCAGCATGAAGGCTGGCTTCATAAGGCATCTCCCCCTGCCTGGATGCAGATACCTCTATATCAAGGCAAACTGCTGGAGGTGCTGCTGGAGGAATGAGGGAGGAAAGCCTGGCAGACAGGGCTACCACTGACTGTTGTAGAGGAGCTAAGGAGGCCTCCATGAGAAGAGAGAGCCTGGGGGCCAGTAGCTCATACAACTTGTCAGCTAGGGCTGGTAGATCTACATGCTCAATGGCAGGAGCAGAGGTAGAGGGTATTGGGATGGCTGAGGATGCTGGAAGTGGAGTGCTGGATGGTGAAGGGATAGATGGATGAGGTGTGGGAATTGTGGAGATGGAGGACAAGGGTATAAATATGGATGGAGTGAATGATGGTTGGTCAAGGATGTGGTGGAGGAGGTCCTGGAAAGATGTTGAGGAGGAGGGGAAGTCTGGAGGAGAAGAGGGGGAATCATCCATGTAGGATTCATCCAGAAGGGTGAATGATGGTATGGATGGAGATGAGGTGACATCTGGTGGGGGATAGGAGAACAATGGGTGGAATTGGTCTACTGGAGGTGATGAAGTGGTTGCTGGGGATGAAATTGAGGTTGGAGATGGGCTGGATATGGTAATGGGAGATGAGGCTGGAATGGTGGATGGAGCTGGAGGTAGGATGGAACTTGGAGGAGGAGGAGAAGCAGCACTAGCAGCAGGCAGGTCTTCTGCAGGTGCAGAGACCTGGGGGGGAGTGACTCTTTGAGTCCTGGTGCCTGAAGGGGCAGTTGAAGAGGGCCTGCTGGGCTTGCTAATCTGCCTGTCCCATTTCCCAAATAGGGCACAGGTGAGTCTCTTGGAGGCATTGATGTGCACTCCAGAGGAGACTAACAGAGCAGGGCACTTTGCCTGAAGGAAGACTCCAAGAATTCTTCCAAAATTTACAAAGTTTTTGTTAATCTTTTTCTTTATCAGGTCAAAGAAGACCTCTCCCCAGTTCAAGCTTTTCCTATCTACCAGAGCTCCCATGAGGCAGAGCTGATGTCTGGAGATGGTGTCATGTGCAGAATGTTTTGCCAACAGGACCTTGCCTACAACATCTGCCAGGAACCTATATTCAACTGACAAGTTCCTCTTAAACAACTTGCTAGGGTTTCCCTATGGATGACCCATCCTGGCAAGTATATCAGAAAATTCTTCTCCAGAAAGTTCAGCAGAGTCTTCACCATTTCTTAAACCAAAAACTTCTGTTAAGACTGTTGGGGTCAGAGGTACCTGGGTGCCAGCAATAGATCCAACAATGGTGTTGTTGTCAAGGTTGTGTGCAGTATATACCCATTCCTTTATTTCATCTGAGGCAAGTTTGATTCTTGTGGTCATGAGGGCAGATAAATGCTGATCTTTGAATAAACTCAGGATGTCCTGGAAGACTTGATCAGTGGTGTTGAAGGAGTCCAAATCAATGTCAAACCCTGCATCAAACTTCATGGCGGCGAGGACAGCAACTGAGACGGCCATGGTACCTGCAAAAACTTAACAAACAAACCGAACAAGCGTAGAACTGTTTGGAGGGAAGAAAATTCTTGCAGAGAAATTGAAAGCGCAAGAGAGAACGACGGCGAAAAATGAGTTTTATATTAGGGTTCGACGCAGAATTGGAAAGATCGTTGAACTCAGTTCGACGATCGAGGCTTCTAAAGGAATCTGAAGAGACTCCAACATCGTCGATCTCCGTTCGACGATCTGGAAAGCGTCGAGCTCCGTTCGACGATTGTTCAGGGAACAAAATCGTCGAGCGCCGTTCGACGATCGTTGACCGAAGGAGACAGTTCATGCTGTCTGAGGGGCGCTGAACTCAGTTCGACGATTCTGGAAATCGTCGAACTCCGTTCGACGATCTTTGGGGAAATCGTCGAGCGCAGTTCAGAGATCAGAAAACTCTAGACACTAAGGAAAATCAGAATTTTTGCCTAGTCTTGGTCAATTTTTAGCTTTCAAAATCTTGGTGATTATTTAAGACTTCCTCCATCTAACATTCCTAACTGATTTAGGAAGAAGGTGTGTTTCTTTTCATCCAAAGGCTTGGTGAAAATATCTCCCCTTTGTAAATCAGTTGGGATATATTGCAGTTCAATTTTATTCTTTTCAACATTGTCCCTTAAGAAATGATGCCTAATCTCTATGTGCTTTGTCCTACTATGGAGGACTGGATTTTGAGCTATGGAAATAGCACTTGTATTGTCACAAAATAATTTTGACTTCTCTAAGTTGTAACCATAGTCTAGGAGTTGATTTTGAATCCACAATATTTGTGAACAACAACTACCTGCAGCCATATATTCAGCTTCAGCAGTTGAAGTTGACACAGATGTTTGTTTCTTGCAAAACCAGGAGACAAGTCTATCACCAAGGAACTGACAAGTTCCACTGGTGCTTTTCCTGTCAATTCTGCATCCAGCATAATCAGCATTAGAGAATCCAGTTAACTCAAATGCTGAATCTTTTGGATACCAGAGACCTAAATTTGGACAACTTTTAACATATCTAAGAATCCTCTTTACTAATGTGAGGTGTGACTCTCTAGGGCTTACTTGGAACCTAGCACATATACATGTAACAAACATTATATCTGGTCTACTAGCTGTAAGATACAGTAAAGAGCCAATCATTGCTCTATATGTTGTCTGATCAACTGGTTTCCCATGTTCATCAGCATCCAATACAGCATTGGTAGGCATGGGTGTTTTCATACAAGATGCCTCAGACATGCCAAATTTCTTAACCAGCTCATTAGCATATTTGGTTTGAGAAATAAAGATGCCTTCAGCATGTTGTTTGACTTGCAATCCTAGGAAGAAGGATAGCTCACCCATGCTACTCATCTCAAATTTAGAATGCATTAGGTTAGAAAACCTTCTGCACAATTTTGAGTCAGTCGAACCAAAAATGATATCGTCTACATAAATTTGTACTAGTAGGGTATGAGACTTATGGGTTCTAATAAAAAGAGTTTGGTCTACTCTACCCCTTATAAAACCATTTTCCAAGAGAAAGCATGCTAAGGTCTCATACCATGCTCTAGGAACTTGCTTGAGACCATATAATGCTTTATGTAGTTTGAAAACATAATCAGGGTAAGTTGGAGAGATAAAACCTGGAGGTTGTCTGACATAGACTTCCTCTTTGATGTCTCCATTTAAAAAGGCACTCTTGACATCCATCTGATAAACCTTGAAGCCTTTGTGAGCTGCATAAGCTAGAAAAATTCTGATGGCTTCCAATCTTACAACAGGTGCAAAAGTCTGGTCGTAGTCAATTCCTTCTTCTTGAGAATATCCTTGGGCAACTAGCCTTGCCTTGTTCCTTATTATTACTCCTTGATCATCCAGTTTATTTCTGAATACCCATTTTGTTCCAACAATGGAATGATCCTTTGGCTTTGGCACTAGTTCCCATACTTTGTTCCTCTCAAATTGATGCAACTCCTCTTGCATGGCAATGATCCAGTGTGGATCTTGCTCTGCATCTTGAATGGACTGAGGCTCAATTTGAGAAAGGAAGCAGGTGTGCAACAGGTTTTGGTTGACCTGATTTCTGGTTTGCACACCAGCTGAGATTTCTCCAATTATTTGGGAAATTGGATGGTCTCTTGATGTTACTAAATCAACAGGGGGTGTTGATTGTTCACCAACCTATGTTGTTGTTTCCTCTTGTGGTACAACAACTGACTCTTCAAGTGGTGGTTCATTATGTTGAGCATTGCTTTCATCTTCACTGCTTTCTTCTTCTTGAGCAACCTATAGCTTGTTCATATCTTCAACTAGAGAGTGTTCCTGCAAAGGTTCTATGGTAGAAGAAATCTTCTCCTTGAAAGACATGTTAGTTTCATCAAAAGAAACATGAACAGATTCCTCAATTTTCAATGATGATTTATTATATACCCTATAGGCCTTGCTGATCATGGAGTATCCCAGAAACACTCCTTCATCAGCTTTGGCTTGAAATTTTGCTAAATATTTCTTATCATTATTGTGAATATAGCAAGTGCAGCCAAAAATTCTGAAATAGTCAACTTTAGGTTTCTTCCCTTTGAGTAATTCATAGGGAGTCTTTCCCTTCAGTTTATGTATCAGACTTCTGTTCAGCACATAGTTGGAGGTGTTCACTGCCTCTGCCCAGAAGGATAGAGGTAGATGAGCATCTGACAACAATGTAGTGGCAGATTCAATAAGGGTTCTATTTTTCCTTTCAGCTACCCCATTTTGTTGAGGAGTTCTAGGAGCTAAGAAAGTATGCCTGATCCCTTCACTCTGACAGAACTCTTGCATAAGAAGAGAATCAAACTCTGTCCCATGATCACTTCTGATCAGGGCAATGTGAGTATTGAACTCAATCTTTATACATTTGAGAAACTCTGTCAGACACTTAAAGTTATCAGACTTCTTCCTTAGAAAGAACACCCAAGTGAATCTAGAGAAGTCATCTACAATCACCAAAGTGTAGGATTTCCCTCCTAGGCTTTGTACTGTGATGGGTCCAAATAGATCCATGTGTAACAGATACAATATCCTAGGTGAATCACTCTTATTAAGTGACTTGAAACTGTTTTTAGTTTGCTTGCCTAATTGACAAGCCTTGCAGAGTCCTTCCTTCTTGTAGGGGCCAGAAGGTAGTCCTCTAACAAGGTTGTCCTTGGATAGCCTAGCAATAGTTCTAAGGTTTAGGTGTCCTAGTCTCTTATGCCATAAAACATTTGGTCTACAAACTGAATTGAATAAACAGATATCTATAGTAGTTGAAAGAAAATTTACTAGGTAGATGTTACCTTTCCTTTTACCTGTCAATACAGTTGTGTTGTCCTCTGACTTGATTTTGCATAAGGTTTTGCTGAAGGTCACCTGGTAGCCTTCATCACATAGCTGACTGATGCTGATTAGGTTGTGCTTCAGTCCTTCCACATATGCTACTTTCTTGAAGGTTACAGAACCAATCTGGACTGCACCATATCCTTTAGTTTGTCCAAAGTTGGAATCACCAAAGATAACTTTGGGTCCAAGCTTGGCTCTAAAGGAATTGAGGTTGTCCTTGTTCCCTGTCATGTGCTTAGAGCACCCACTATCCAAATACCATTGCTGGTTAGATGTTGGATAGGTCTTCACCTGCACATGAAACAATTTACTTGTTTTTGACCCAGTTTACCTTGGGCCTAGGTTGATAACCTTTAAATTCAGAAATGAAAGACATCCCTGGCTGACTCTTATATCCTTCAGGATGATATCTCCTTGGAGGTAAAATCCATTCAGTATAAGGGTTGAAGGTTTGGGATGAAGAACCCTCAGGATTCAATTTTGATTTGCCTTTGAAAAATTTTCTAGAGCTCTGACCTCTGTTCGACGATCTTGGAGCTGAGTTCGACGATCTTGGGTCAGATCGTCGAGCTCCGTTCGACGGTCGACTGTGGGTGAGGCCAGGTATATGAGATCGTCGAGCAGCGTTCGACGACTTTGGCTGAGATCGTCGATCTGCGTTCGACGATTTTCCCTGAGGTCGTCGAGCTGCGTTCGGCGATCGTCGATCTTCATTCGGCGATCGTCGATCTCCGTTCGACGATTTGTGCTGGGACTTAAATTTCTGAGGCAGATCAGAATTTTTCCTGGCAACCTCTACAACTTCCTTTCCCTTGTCAGAAATGAACTTGATAGGGGTTGTTAGAACAATAGGTTGGCTGGATGAAGCACCCAAGCCCAGTGTACTGTTAAGTCTAGAGTTCACTGTGCTTGTGATGTCCATCAGCTTGATGCTTCTCCCATTAAGGGATTCTTCAAGCTTCTTGGCCTCAGAGAGCTCACTTTTCAGTGTAGCTATCTGTTCCCTATAGTTCTCCAACTCCTGAGAGAGTTTGAGGTTTTCTGATTTTAAAACACTTTGTTCAGATAATTGATTTCTGAGAGAGATGATCTCTTTCTCAGACTTTAACAGATCTAAACACAATGCTTTAAATTCAGATTTAAAATCTTCTGAAGTAAAATCAAAAGAACTGATTACCTGATCTTCTTCAGGTTGAATCTCTGAGTCTGACTCTGACTCTTCTTCCTCTGAGTTGTGCTGTGAGGCATTAATTGCCATCATGCAGAACTCCTTTTCCTCTGCATCATCCTCATCATCACTTGAGCTGGAAGAGGCTTCTGACTCCTCTTCAGTCTCACTCCAGGATTCAGCAACAAATCCTTTCCTTGTGTGCTTATTTCTGCTGGAGGAAGGTTTGCTACTTCCATTCCTTTTGGAGTCCTTCTCCTTTCTTCTTTCTTTTCTGTCCCTTCTGTCCTTGTTCTTGTTTTCTGGACAGTCAGGAACTATATGCCCTGGTTTCCTGCAACCAAAGCAAATAATGTCTTTGTTATTGCCAATGGACTTGTCATACCTTGGCTTGTCCTGCTCCTTGTATGATCTTCTTCTGAAATCCTTTCTGGCCATCTTATAGAATCTTTTGGCCAGCAAGCTGAGAAGTTCATCATTGCCTATTCCTTTTTCTTCAGGCAGATCTTCAGTTGCCTTGAATGCTATAGTCTTCTCCTTTCTTGTGGCTAGTGAAGCAGCCTTCTGTTCTTCCTCTCTGTTCTTGATGAGTAGCTCATAAGATTTGAGCTTACCCAACAAGGCTTCAGTGGTAATCTCATTCAGACTTCTGGCATCTTTAATTAGCCAGATTCTTGAATCCCAAGTGCTGGGGAAGCACATTAGGATCTTGTCATTAAGTTCTGTCAGTGAGATCTCTTTGTCTAATGTCCTTAGTTCACTGACAATTAGACTCAGTCTGTTGTACCTGTCTCCCAATGACTCTGTTTCTCCCTTCTTGAAGTTCTCATATTGGGAGATGAGATGGGATCTTCTGTCCTTTCTCTCATCAGCTGAGCCAGAGACAATTTCTGAGAGCTTGTCCCAAATCTCCTTGGCTGAATTGCATTCAGCTACTTTTTGAAAAATGTCATCTGACATTGTCTGAGCTAAAATGTTCATTGCCTTGGCATCAGCTACTTTCCACTTTTTGATGTCAGCATCTGTTCCTGATGGAGGTGGAACAGCATTTGTGCTTGTGCCCTCTGGAGGTCTTGGACACACTGTCAAAACAGAATTAAAAATGTCTTCATCAATAGAATTCATGTAGAGTCTAATCCTTGCTTTCCAAAGTGCAAACTTTGACAGATTGCACACTGGAGGTCTGGTGCTAGCATAATCTTTGTTTTGGGCCATGACTTGTGCAAGCTAAATCTGATAATGAAATATAAAAGAAGGATCTAGATTGGGATCTTGGGGTTCAGGTGTTAGCCTGTACAACCAAACAGATATAGTATGTTTAACCAACCTCGCTTTGATACCAATTGAAAGGGGAAACTAGATCTGATATACTCTAGAGGGGGGTGAATAGAGTATATGGTGCTTTTTGAAACACAAAAAAACTTTTGCAAAGCTTTACAACAATTGTTGTAATGAGTGTGAGCAGGGAAGCAGAAATAAAACTAAACACAACACTAAGATATGCAGAAACTAAGCACAAGAAAATCTAGGCCAGAAACAAAAAGAAAACATGCAAAACCAGATGACACAAGGAATTATAGTGGTTCCCCAACTTGGGTACATCCACTCTTCTACCACCCTAGGTAGGAATCCACTGCAGGATGAGTTGATCAGGTGTCCTGGGCACCAATGAGCTTTTGATAAGGTTCTCAAAAACCAAAACAGATTTTTTGATCAGGTGTCTTGCCACCAATGAGCTTTTGACAAGGTGCTCAAAAACCAGATTCAAACTTTTGAAGGGAGTTTGAAAAACCCTTTACAGAGTGGGGGTGAGAGAGTGATGGCAGTCTTCTCTTTCTCAAGCAACTGAGAAGACTAAGTGGATTGATGTCAAAGCTCCCCCTGAGTCCTTGATCTTCAGGAAGAAGAGCTTTGCTTGAGGGTAATAGACCTTCAAATGTAGAACTCCAGCAATAGATGATTTCAGCAAGCTGAAATGTTGAGTGTCTGGAGTCTTGAGATGATGTTGGCCTTGAACACTTTGAAAGCTGAGGAGATCTGATGATTTTTTGAAAACTTGATCTCTCTGAGAAGTGTTCTTCAGAAATCTTTTTGACAGAAGATTGAGAGAGTCTCTGTATTCTGAGTTGTGTATCCTCTGCTTGTCAATCTCTGTATTTCTTCACTATTTCATTCAAAAACATTCTATCTATTATTCTCTGTGTCTGAATAGGATATTACTCTGTCAAAGATAGCCATTGGTCTGCATTGATTACAGCCTTAATTGCATAATTTTTTCTGAAGGAAAGTCCACTGAATTGTTCCTTGAAAAATCCCTTGAAACTTGCTCCAGGAGTAAATGAAAACGGCTGGCAGATCTTCTGAATTAAATGCAGAATAACTTCTATCTGATTTAAATTTGAATTCTGAAAGATAACTGAAATCGTCGAACTGAGCTCTGCTATCGTCGAGCTGAGCTCAGCGACCTAGAAAATGCAAGCAGCAAAGAAATCGTCGATCTGAGCTCAAAGATCGTCGAACTGAGCTCAGAGATAAGGATCCAGTGCAGAGTCAAAATCGTCGACCTGAGCTCAGCGATCGTCGAATGGAGTTCGACGATATTGAGAAGTTGAGCTCAGCGATCGTCGAATGGAGCTCGACGATCTGTCGAAGTTGAGCTAGACGATCGTCGACCGGAGTTCGACGAAACATCGTGCTGAGCTCGACGATTAGACTTAGTCTCCAGAAAAACTTGGTCTTCAGGGCAGCTTCCAATCCTAGACTTCTAACTCTTAGACTCAATTCTAATTGACCTATTAAGCTATACAGAAGGTCAAACACAGATTCCTAGAGACATAGTGATCCTGACCCAAATTAGTAATAGAGTGTTCCAACACATCCCAATAAGTCGTTCATTAAGGTTTGGGGTTGCGAGGTATATACGATATGTTAAATGCCCGATAAGCTGGAACCCAAATCAGATATGTGTTATCTTGTGGGGTATCCTAGGGAAACCAAAGGGTACTATTTCTACCTATCGTCTGAGAGCAAAGTGTTTATCGCAAGTACTAGTGTCTTTCTTGAGAAAGATTTCTTAAGTAGAAAGACAACCAGGGTAGAACTTGAAGAAGTTCAGGAACCACAAATAGTGAATGAACTTTAATTGGAACCTGAGTCAGGACTACAAGTAGTAGTAGCTGGAGAACCTACTATAACAACCCGACAAGGACAAGAGTTGCCCGAGCACAACTTGAGCGGTCGCATGCCCGTGCGCATGGCCATGTCGGGTTGCTTATTTCCTTTTATACTCTTCCCGAGCACCATACGGGTAGCTACCCAGCCGTGTGTATTGTCGTGTGCATAATATAGGCATAAGCTGAGTTCGATGAAATCATCGAGCAGAGCTCAACGAATATCATCGAGCAGAGCTCGAAGAATATCGTCGAACTAAGGTCGACGAACAACTCATTGTCGAGTGGAGTTCAGCGAAATTCTCATGGCCTGTTGTGATGGCCAGCTCGACGGATTCAACCCGTTCGATGAAGGCTAGTCTGTTTGATGAATTTCGTTCGACAAAAGTGGGGCCGATCGATGAAATACGGAAGGCGAATAACGCTATGGCCATGTTGCATATCAGGTCATTGTGTTATGACCTTTGAGCGGTGGTTGACGTGGTCAACTAATCCCGAGCCTTATTTGCAGGGATGGAAAGATAAGAATCATATTTTCTTTTATTTTCTCCCTTTTTCTCTTTATTCCCGAGAGCTGTAGCAGACCCTTTGGGTTGAACGTGAAATCTTGGGTAGAAGTGCTGGAGCGGGTCTTGATGCTGGAATTGAAAGACAAAGCTAGAATCGTGAAGGGGAAGTGCGACGATCCTTTTTGTCTGCGTAGAAGCACTTTGTCATGGCTCCAAAGAGGTCGTCAAGGGTAACGATCTTTCTTCTTGGACAAGTGAAGTCCTTTCTTTTGGCATATGCATGGAATCCCCCACCAAAAGGTGGAAAGTCGAGGGAGTTCCTTTGGGTTGATTCATGAAATCCCTGTGAGTCTTGCATATGGATCCGAAAATGTGTCGTACGGAATAGACATACTGTGTGAAGCCCATCTGGCCAGGTTGGTCTGGATTTGTGATGTTTTACTTTGCACACTGGAGAAGACTCCGTGTATAAACAAGTATTTTGTGGAGTCTGTGGGTTGTGCCTGTGAAGTGTAGTAGTAGGAAGTACTGGTGTGAAAGCCCAAAAAAATACCCGCAATGTACATGTGTTGTTTGCTATGAAAGACCAGTGTTTCTGGCACTGTAGGCGACTGTAGGGATTTCTGGATGGTTGGTCCAGATAAGATTAGGGCTGCGGACGGAAAGAGAGTTCTGTCGCTAACACCGGATGGTAGTAAGTGTCGATAGCGATGGCTCCTAGCTAACCTATGATTGTGAAGCCAGTCTTGAGGGGACAGTCTGGCTATTGGGAGCTATGTGAGCTCTGAAAAAGGCTTCATGCCGAATGGACAAGGGGATGCCGACCCACGTTAGTCTAGTCATTGAACTGATGATTTGAGCAACGGGCATGAGCTAAACTGTATCCGCGTTATGGTTATCTGACATGAGTGCCTGGGATATTGGCGTTCGTCAGGTTCACATAATGAGAGTCTTAGGCTTGCGCGCCATTAAGACTAAAGTCTCCGGCTATAGTCCGTGGAACAAAATGCTCAAGTTTACCATTTTGAATGGTGGTGGGACCCCAGTTGTTCGGTACACCGAGAATGTGCCCTGAGTGCACGGAATGTCGGGCCGTGTGGTCGACATTTGTGATATGTTGATGGTGCGTGAGTGCACCTTTTGTGCTCAATTTGCTTGTGAATTGCTATGCCTGCTGGGAAGAACTGCCACTGCCCCAGGCAAGGGGCTGGGTTGTTATAAATTGGCCAGCTGAATACTGACCGTTGTCTTATTTACCACCGTTGCGGTGGATTGTCCCCCTGCAGGTGCAGGAGAGCCGAGTGGAAAATAGGGGGCTGAAGCCCTTGCTACTATTGTTGCTGCTGATGGCCCTCGAAGGCTGAATGAAGAATTTTATTATTTTCATGTGTGGATGGCCTGTGTGCCGATGTATGAAATCCACAGTTGTAAAGCTTAACTCTAAGGCCATAAGGCCAGACTTGTTGTGTATTTGGTGGATATTCCTTTGTGGTGATATATATACATACAGGTTTATATATTATGGATATTCAAATATCTTGAGTTCAAATAACTTAAAAGCTTCCGCTAGAATGCTCTGAGTTAAGATGCGAATAGTTTTTGATGTTAACCTGTAACCCCACCGTCTATTTGTGATATATGGTGTGGGCCTCCTGCTGGACCTTCAATATATGTCATGTAACGGATGAAGGTGTTACAATTTGGTATCAGCTTGTCTCGGTCTTCCTCTCTCGCATTTGTGGTCGAATTATTTTATGGGGTGACGAGCACGTGTAAGTGCGACCCGCTTTAACCGTAAATGAACTCAAGAATGTCCACTAAGGAATGCAAATACACCTGTTTGAGGAACCTGCGTGTTCCTATATTGTTGATGTTACTTGTGCAAAGTCGCTAAAGTGTGTATTGTCCACCTATAGGCGACTCGAAGTGGTGTTGGGTAGTCTGAGCCCCAGTGTTCTGATGAGAGTACGACACCAGCTGAGGTGCTTACACCTCCTCCTTCTGCGAAAACAGTACGCTTAGTTGCTGAGGCTCTGTTTGAAATGATTCATGCATAGCCTACTGGGCAGGCGCAGCCTGAAAGGGTGCTAGAACAGGTTGGTGTGAGGCCAGAACTTGTTGAGGCTATTGTTGATCCTCGAGCAGTTGAACGGCAGTTGAAGCTGTTTATGAGCTTCAATCCTCCTACGTTTACGGGTGTGGGATTCCCGACGCAAGCGGAGGATTGGTTGTCCCGCGTCAAGAGAATATTGACGGCGATAAGGACGGAGGAAGAAAATAAAGTCACCTTAGCCACCTTCTTGCTGGAAGGCGAGGCCCGGCTATGCTGGGATGAGATAGAGTTGCACCACTTAGCGGGCAGACAATTAACAGAAGTCTCGATAGAGGAGTTTTCGAGATTGTTCATGGCAAGGCATTTGCCAGCAGCACAACGCATCACCATGGAAAATGAGTTCCAGTGTTTAACTGAGGGTGAAAGTAGTGTTGATACCTACCTACATGAGTTTACATGGTTGGGACGCTATGCAGGGTCTATCTACGCTGATGAATAACATAAAACCAATCAGTTCTACGAAGGGCTGTGAGATGAGTTACGATTCCTGCTCTCGAGTTCGGTGAACCAGGGGTTTCAAGCGTTGGTGGATACGACGTGTGCGTTGGAAAAAGATATGAAACAAGTGTAAGGAAAAAGGGACTTGGCTGTGACAAAGTCCGAGTTCAAAGTGCCTCACATGGGGAAATCAAACTACCGAAGGAAATGGGGTAAGAGGTCCAGGTCTTCTGCACAGGCTCCCTCGAGTGTTGCATCTGGAGCAACGTCGAGGCAAGAGTCTCGTACCTGTTATACATGTGGGAGAGTGGGACATATAGCTCGTAACTGTCAGGTTGGTCCACCAAAGGTTGAAAAGAAGAAAGGAGCATCATATGCTGAGAAGGGAAAGGCAGTGGTGGAGTCGTCTGCATCGCAGGCGCAGCCCCGAGTGTATAATCTTGGCCTGCAGGAGGCCATGAAGCAAAGTGACATTATCACAGGTACGATGTAAGTTAATGATTGTTTCCTTTTCCTATTTCATACCTTATATATAGCTTGTGTATGATGTATTTGTATTAGGCTTTGTCCTGATTTGAGACTATCCGGCGAGAGCACTGTTTGATACGGGTGCTTCACATTCATTTCTATATGTGGACTTTGTGTTATGGATCAGAGTGCTGATTCATATGGTGGCAGATAGTGTGAAGGTGTTATATCGAACAAATGTGTGATGCATGCGGATAGAGCTTGCTTTGTGGAGGTACAAATAGGAAGTCGGGATTTCGGGTTGGAAGCATCTCTGCTGCCGATATCGGAATTTGATGTGATATTTGGTATGGATTGGCTCTCGGAGCAGCGTGTCTTTATAGATTGCAATTCAAAGGAAGTCACACTAGGCAGAATACCGAATGAGAGACGAAATTCGCTAGCATGCGAGGATTGAGCAAGACATTGATGTCTGCTCTCCAAGTCGTCAAGGTAGTTCGGAAAGGCGTGAAGTTGTTCTTCACGCTTATTGAGGATGTTGAGCCAAAGGCCAGTGTGAGTGATGTTCCGATTGATTCATAGTTTGATGATGTGTTTCCAAAGGAGCTTCCAGGGTTACCACTATAGCGAGAGATTGACTTCTCGATTGAGTTGGTGCCGGGTGCAAAATCTGTGGCCCGCTCGCCATATCGTTTAGCGCCAAAGGAAATGGCGGAACTAGAAGTTCAACTACAAGAGCTATTTGAACATGGTTATATACGCCCAAGTATGTCACCTTGGAGAACACCTGTTCTCTTTGTGAAAATGAAGGATGATAGCCTGCGATTGTGTATAGACTATCGTGAATTGAACAAGTTGATGGAGAAAAACAAATATCCGATTCCACGGATAGATGCCATGTTTGATCAACTGGCTGGATCGACAGTATACTCATTGCTTGATTTGAAATCTGACTACTACCAGTTGTGGATTCGGGAAGGTGACATTCCCAAGACAGCGTTTGGAACACTGTACGGTCATTACGAATTCTATGTAATGCCGTTTGGGCTATGTAATGCGCCATCAGTGTTCATGGATTTAATGCTCCATACTTTTAGAGAGTACCTGGATTTATTTGGGATCGTCTTCATCGGCGACATTTTAGTGTACTCTCAATCGGAAGAGGATTATATGAATCATTTACGTATGGTTTTGCACACCATGAGGAGAAATCAGCTCTATGCCAAGTTCTCCAAGTGTGAGTTATGGCTATCATCAGTGGCTTTTATTCGCCATATGGTGAGTGGAGAGGGCATTGCGGTGGATCCGTCAAAGATAAGAGCTGTTCGGGAGTGTCCGGTGTTGTCTTCGGTGGCCGAAGTCAGTAGTTTTCTTTGACTGGCAGGCTACTACAGACGTTTTTTAGAAAACTTCTCACGGATCACTTTGCCTCTTACTACATTAACAAGGAAGGATCAGAAGTTCGTTTGGACGCCAGAGTAAGCGCGAGCTTTTGAAGAGCTAAAGAGTCGTTTGACCACGACACCCGTTTTGACGTCGCCATATGGTACAGACGACTATGAGATCTATAATGATGCCTCAGGGAGCAGCTTAGGCTGCGTTTTTCTTCAGTTTGGAAAGGTGATTGCTTATGGCTCACGCCAGTTGAAAGTGCATGAACGAAACTATCCCGTCCATGACTTGGAGTTGGCGGTGGTGATTTTTGCACTTAAATTGTGGCGTCACTATCTATATGGCATGAAGGTGGAGATATTCACAGACCACAAGAGTCTAAAGTACCTATTGTATCAGAAGGATCTCAATATGTGACAACGAAGGTGGATGGAGTTTCTCGGGGACTATACCTTTGATATTCATTATACTCCCAGGAAGGGAAACGTTGTAGTAGATGCCATGAGTCGTAGGACTCCAGCAAGGGCAACTTGGTTGTAGATGTATGATGAGTGTCTGATCCAGGAGTTGGAAGCATTAGAGATTTCTTGTGTTGACAAGAATTCCACAATAAATGCATACCTAAACTGGACGGAGGTACAGTATGACCTTGCGAATAGGGTTCGGAGAGCAACGGAACTTGATGAAGTTTGCAAC